>JAENRP010000288.1:0-56962 GCA_024741835.1 Diplocarpon mali
TATAAGAGTTTTTAATAATCAATTTATATAGTTTATAAATAATAATTATAAAGTGATCTTTAAAGTTAAAATCAAAGATAGACTTTATATTATCTTAAAGGTAATATTATAAAAATTGACTTTTAAGCCAGACCTATAAGTAGATTCCTTTAAGGAAAGTACACTCTTTACCCTAATATAATTAAGTAAGGATAAGGAAAATAGATAGACTTTTAAACTAGGATTATAAGTGAAATTTGTAAAAATGACTTTTAAGCTAAGACTATAAGTAGATTATAAAGTATCCTTAAAGGTGACTCTTAAGCTAGGATTATAAGTGAATTTAGTAGAAATGACTCTTAGGCTAAGACTGCAAGTAGATTCTGCAAATTCGCTAATAATAACTTTTAAGCTAAGATCGCAAGTGAAATTCGTAAAAATAACTCTTAGGCTAAGATCGCAAGTGAAATTCGCAAATCTATTAGAAATAACTCTTAAGCTAAGACTGCGAGTAGATCTTGCTATTTCTAGGAAATCGACTCTTAAGCTAAGACTATAAGTAGATCTCGCGGTTTTATTAAGAATGACTCTTAAGCTAGGCTTATAATTAGAAAATAGTAAAACCTTAAACTACTATTATTAATCCTTTTTAACTGCTAATAATAAAGTATCAACTAATAATAGGCTATAAAAGCTATTAAAAGCTAAAAGCCTATTAAGGTATTAGCTAATATATAGAAGATTCGCATATCTAAGGCTAAAGAAATTAAAGGGCTTATATAAGGTCTTGATCTTAAAATAGAAGATCTAAGTATTAAAGGATCGCCTAATATATTAAATTTGCAAGCTAATAAAACTTTAAAATCAGACGCAAACTAAGCTTAATTTATAAAAAGATTCGATATTAGTACTAATATCTATTAATACTATTAAACTATTTATAACTTTAATTAAAGGAAATAATTAGTTCTTTTAAATAGTAGATAACTCTACTTAATAGATATAGACCATTTGCGCTAAAATCAAATCTAAGCTTATAGAAAAGCTAGAAACTTAAAAAGTAATAAAGGAACGCTAGACTTAGTTAAAGCTAATAGCTATTAGGTCTAATAATATATTAGAGATTAGGGCAAAGCTTAATAAATAAGTAAAATAAGGAGTTTACTATAAACTAATTATAATATATAAAGGTTCCTATTAGAATAGCATTATTAAGCAAAGCATTTAGCAAGTAAAGATTAATTATCGCACTCTATTATAAGATACTAACCTACTACTAGAATTCTAGGACCTTGCGGTTAAGGCAAAAGTATATTTATAAGATAGAATAGGTAATAGACTAATAGTCAATAGCACTTAAATATCGCTATATAAGGCATATTTCAGATAGAAACTAAGCCTAGACTATATCTATATCTTTAGAAGCGTTTGCTACTCTTATATTAGCCTAAAGTCCTAGCCTATAGGTATAAAGAGTAAGAAGCTAATAGACTAAGGTAAAGAGTATATATTTATTAAGTATATTAAATAGATAATAAAGCAATAGATAGTATATATACTAGATCTAAGGCAAGTAATCATATCCTTAATAGTTAAGTTTAATAAATCTCGAAATAGGAGAAAGCTATCCTTAAAGCTTTATATACCTAAAGATTCGTAAGGTATACTACTTAATAGTAATACTATTAAGCCGAACTAATAACCCCTCTCTCTTAGCTTAGGCATATTAAGCGCACCCGCTAATCAACGACCTACTAATTATCTAAAGGCTAAATAGACTATTCCTATTATTTGCAAATTGCCTAAAGTATAAAATAACTTTAATATTATTATCCTTTTAATTAAAATACCTATAGTAAAGGATATTCCTAAAATAGGTATAAGTAATAATAAGCTTCTACTATTAGAAAGCGGTTCCTTAGATAATAAGCCTATAGAACCTATAGCCGAACCTACGCCTTTAAAGAGGAATAGAGACCTAGAACCGGAAGATACCTTAGACGAATGCGAATCTAAGCGTATTTAAGCTATAATAGCATATAGGATCTATAAGCTCGAACTTTAATAGAGCTTTAATAAAGATAATACGTTCTTAGCTGCTAAGGGAATAATAAAAATCTCTCTTCTAAAGACGTATAATAAAGCTATTAATAATCTAAAGAATAGAATAGTATAAAATAAGGCAATCTAAAAGGAGATAAGTTCTCTTACTACAAATAGCATATAGATAAAGGAACTAATGCTAAAGGATATAAACCTAGTTTTAATAAAGTGGGTCTTTACAATTAAGATATATATAAATAGGACTTTAAAACGTTATAAGGCAAGGCTTATAGCTAAGGGCTTCTCCTAATAGTATAGAAAAGACTACTTTAATACGTTTATACTAATAGTTCGCATAGATACCCTTTATATATTTATAGCAATAGTAGCTGCTAAGGACCTTAAATGCAAATAGTATAATATTAAAAATGCATTTACTAAAGCGATTATAAAAGAATGGATTTTTCTCTCCTAACCTAATAGTATTCTTATACGCGCTAGCTACTCTCTTTATATATTCTGCAGTATCTATAGACTTAAATAATCAGCTTATAATTAAAACCTCTTATATAGCTTTGCTTTAATAGAAATAGGATTCATTTAAAGCCTAGCTAACCCTTATCTATTTACTTATACTAAGCGTAGAATCAAGTTACTACTATATATTAACAATATTGCTATAGCTGCGAAAACAACTACTTAATTAGATTAGTTCTTTATAATAATTCAAAAACGTTTTAATACTAAGGATCTAAGGGGAATTTATAAAATCCTTAATATCTACATTATAAGGAACCGCTCTACTTAAGAACTTCAATTAGATTAAGAGCAGTATATTAAAAAGATCCTAGACCGAATAGGACTTTCTACTTATACTCCTAACTTTAAGCTAAAGCGTACTCTAATCGAAGGAAAGTATAATAAGTTAGAGCCTATTAATAAAAATAAGTAAAGAAGAGATTTGAAAAAGTATTAATAGGATATTAAAGCAATTATATATATTATAATATATATAAGATTAGATATTGCCTTTATTATTAAGCAATTTAATTAGAACTTAAAGGATCTGACGATTTAATATAAGAACGCAGTTAAGCGACTTAAAAGATACCTTTAATCGATAATTATATAAAAGGTAAGATATAAACTAATAAAATATATAAGCGTAAAGCTTAAAGTATATACTAATTCTAATTAAGCAAATATAAAAGGTTAGAAAAGTATATTTAAAAGCGTAGCAATACTATATAGTAGACTTATATTATAGGAAAGTAGAAAGTAGAAATCAATAGCTATCGCAAGCACTAAGGCCGAATATATATTAATATTATTAAATTGTAAGCAAGGATTATAGATCGCCTAAGTTCTAAAAGATATAAGTTTCGCTAAGTATATTAAATAAGATAAGAACTATATTAATCTTTAAGTAGATAATATAAAGGCGATTGTACTTATAAAGAATCTATACTTATATAAGCGATTGAAATATATCGATATTGCCTACTACTTTATCTGCGACCTTATTATAAAAAACAAGTTATCGATTACCTATATCTTAACTAATCGAATAGTAGCAGATGGATTTATAAAGCTATTAAAGATAGTTATAAAGTTCAAAGCATTTAAAGATATATTAAGGTTGCAAAAGATAGTAGGGGCTTAATAGGCTTAAGGACGACTCCTAGGCCCGCCTTATAAGTTAAGTCATATAGTCTTATAAAAGAAAGTTTTATTTAAATCAATTCCTAGGCCCGGACCGCGAGTTAAGTCATATAGTCTTATAAAGGAACGCTTTTGGAAAATTGACTCCTAGTCCTACCCTGCGAGTAGAGTTAGTGATTTTAATAAAGGTTGCTATTAATTGATTGTTTTAATTTAGAAAGATACTTAAGAGTTAGATTAGCGCAAAAGGATAGTTATTATTTTCCTAATTATAGGTCAATTGGAGTAAGGTCTAAGTAGAGGTATTAAGATAGGTAATATAGCTATTACTCTAATATATTATTATATGACCCTACTATTTAATTAGTAGGATATTGATATATATATAGCTATAGAGAAGAAAGGGGTAACCTTCCTTCCTTAACTCTTACTAATATATCGACCATCGACCTTTAGAAGCCTCCTTTACCTACTGCGCCGACTCACTTAAGCTTAATAATGACTTTATTAACTTATGCCTTACTTCTACTATTATATAATTTAAAGCTTATACCCCCTTTGGCCTTATAAGGCGATATAATATACCTAATAGAGGACTAATACCCCCTTAGAGACCCTTCTTCCGACTGATTCCTATAATATATAGAAGCAACCTAAAGAATGGCCTTAACGTTCAGTCCCTTTTTGAACTTAAGAATCGAAAGAAGAGCTAGTAGACTTAGCTAAAATAACTATCAATAGTTAATAGCTTTTAGCTGACTTTAAAAGAAATTATAAAATCTGTAAGTTAAGGCATTTCCCGATTATAGCTCTTAGTAGGATAAAAACGTTATATAAGGACCTTTTACTTTAAGAGAATCAACTTTAAGATAACGACGCTAGTACCTCTTAAGTTAAGCAACCTCTTAATTAGAGAGGATACCCTTTAAAACCTTATAGATAATAAATCTCTTATACCAGCCGACTTTATTAATAAGCCTTGATTAGCCCCCTCTTTAAAATAAACCTTATATAATATAGAAGATATATCGACCTCTTTTAAATAAGAAGCCTTAATCCGACCTATCTCTTATACTAATATAAAGGCTAAGAGAGACGACTTCTTTATATTACTAAGGTTTTGAATTAAAGCAGGTAAGAGATCTACTATATATAAGGATCGACTAATAGTAGAGGAATACTTAATAGAATATTACTACTAATATATTAAATAATAAGATTTAATAGTTTAGAGTTTTTATAATTATATTTAAAGAATAGAGGAAGCGACTGTACTTATAATTGCGCAGCTAGAAGAAGAGCTTAAAACAACCTAAGAGACTAGCGCGTATTAAAAGAACTTAATAAAAGAATAATAATATATAAACTTAGCTAGCTAGCTAGCTACCCTTACTTTATAAAGCCGACCTCTCTTCGAAAATCCCTATAAAGATCCTCTTACTGCCTAGCTTGAATAGCCTATCGAATAGGAACCTTACTCTAATACCTCTGACTTTAGAAGATAGAATTAAACCCTTAAACTTAATCGCTAGGTCTGCTTAATAAAGATTAAAGATCTAAATCCCTTTTTAAGTAAAGGAAATATAAAGGTCAAGGACTAGATCTTTAATATATAGTAGAAGATAAAGGTTAATTATATAGAGTTCTTTAACAAATCAGTTACCTTAGTATATATTGCTAGTTTAATAATAAGGGACGCTTAAAGCTTAATCTAAGATCGGCTTATAAAAGGATCTATTAGATAAATTAAGATAGTGGCGTAGCTATTCTAAATCTTATAAAGGGCCTATAGAGTTAGTAAAGAAATAGAGCGATAGATAGCTAAAGATAATTAAATAAAGCTTAAATAGGGAAACACCCCTTTTATAGCCTTTTAAGCCGACTTTTGCAAACTAGCTTTTAAACTAAAGAAGTCGACTAACAACTAATATAAGGCGCTTTAGGATAAGGTAAAAGTGTTCCTACTAAAGTAACTCTTCGATCAGAAGTTCGACTACCCTAAAGACTTGGCCGAATGGTTTATAGATAAAGAGAACCGATAACTCTGCCTTTTACTATAACGCTTTAACTGAAACGAGTATTAGGCTAAAACTTCTAACTAGCCCTCTTCTACCTTTTAATAAATAAGACCTATATACTATAAACAAGCCCTAAGTCGTCTCTAAAAGGAATTAAATACTACCCTTAGACCTTTAGTACCTAAAGATAATAAACGCACCTCTTATAACCGAACCCTAAAGCCTAATAATATTTACTATAAGTATAGATAAAAAGGGTATTATAGCTAAGACTATCCTAAATAATATAAGATTATATTAATAGAAAAAGGTTATAATAAACTAAAGAATAACGCTAAGACAATAGATAATATAAAGGAATTAGGAAACAAATCGCTTTAGGATTTTAAGTATTACTCCTAAAGCGCAACTGATACTAGGAATCGGTCGACCTATCTAGGCTTATTAGAGGATAGCAATTCGTAACCTAATGCCGACTTTATTAAAGAGGTTGCTATACTAATCTAATAGCCCTAATAGACTGCAGAGCTAATGCCTTAGGAATTATTAATCGCAAGATACTCCTCTCTTTAATTATATAGCTAAAGCTACCGACTTACTACTTTAAAAGACCAATCCCCTTATAAGGATTTTGTGACGGCGGAAGCAAGGCACAAGTCGATAAAGTCATTAAGATCAAGGCTGCCAAATCGTATAGAATTCAAAGCTAAGGAGTGTATACAAAGTAGGAAGCCTTCCTCCTAATATACTCTCCTTAGCCTATAACTCCTAGAAGTCGATTTCTACTAATAAGTCATATTCTATCTACTAAAGGAAAGGTATAATAAAGGTACGGCGTATCTATTATATTAGTCTGTTTTACTTCTATTTATACTACTATCTGCTTGGATAGTTCTTATGCTTTTATCGCAACTATAGTACAACTGTACTATAATATCACCCTCCCTCCTCTTAAGAAGCAAGGTACTCTTATCTCGACCTATTCTCAAATAAAGTCGTATATAATTCTATTTTCAGCTCTATTAATAAAGCCCTTCATCTTTTCGCTTATCGGATCCCCTTCTACTCAGATAGTCTCAATAGTAGTCTCGACCAGTTTATTAAGATTATTAAACGTACTAATTAACTTTCAGTTATAGGAGTCTTTAAGATCGCAATATTATTATTGATTTTCGCATATTTGCTTTAGCCAATCTATCTGATTTGACTTTTGGCATTTGGTAAGGGTGCTGGCAGTAGTAGTAGGGGTGGCCTTCCTCTTCTATATAATAGCATAAGTGGCAACTTGCTGTTATAGCTTATCGTTCTTGTCTTATAATGTCTTAAGCTTTAGCTCATTCTCCTCTAATTTAGCGCGCAGGGCCTTTAATTCGCGAGATTGTTCGTTAAGATTGTTATAAAAGCAATTAAACTTAACTACTTTAAATAGTATAATAAAGACTATATATCTACCTTATATAAAGGTTCCTCCTTTAGCCTTAATCTTTGCAACCACTTTATTAATATTAGTAGGCAGGCGTTTCTCGCTTTATATAGCTTTTATAACCGTCTTTTAGATATGCTATTCGAAGGCTTTGAATCTAGTAGGCCTTAGGTTAATCTATATCTTGCCTTAGTTGGTGATATTTTAGTATAGCTATCTCTAAAGGTTGTTTTTTAATAGCTTTAACTTGCTAGGTCGCGACTTTCGAATTATTGCGCTATCCTTTCTTTTTATTAGCGTACTATCCCTCTTTATCTTAATAGGCGTAAGTCGGTTATCTTTATTGTTTTTATTCTCTAACTTATTATAGAGCTAGTTAAGAGGGACCTTCTTATTAAAGGTAGCGCTATTCCTAAATAGGAGGGGGGTTAGGGTCAGGGTTAGCAAGGCGGTAGGCTTATTTATTTCGTTATCTATTAATAGTGGTATTAGCGATAGTAAGGCAGTAGGCTTAATATCTTTATTATTATTAGAGTTGTCGGAGTCGTCGGAGTTGCTATTTATATCATTTGCAGATAGCAATCGGAAATCTACTTGCTTTATTCTAATAGGCGTAGTAAGTTGGTTGTCTATTACTCATTAAGTGAAGGCGGCTTATATAAGGTCTACCTCTATTAGAAACGCTATTGCGTTATTAATATCAATTATAGAATCGTCTTATATATTAAGGGAGTTAGTAAGTGCGATAGTAGGCGTAGTAGTCTTATTATTAAAGGGAAGGGAGTTATTCGTTAGTTCGCTTATAGTAATAGTTGGCCAAGTAGTTTAATTCGATGATGTAATATATGGCAGTAGGGCGGTAGGTTAAAAGAGTAAGTTGATTAATTTATAAAAGTAAAGTAAAGGTGGTAGAAAGGAGAAGTATTTATAAGGGAATAGATCTAGGCAAAAGTACTAGCATAGAACTAAGAATAAAAGAATAGAATAGTAAAGAATAGTAAGTAGTAAGGCGGTGAATCATAAGAATAGTTCAAAGGGAGGGTGGTCTTTATTATATATTCTAAATAGGTGCGTTAGCATTTAATACTTTATTCCTAGTCTCTATTAGGATTGAATTATTATAAGGGTATTTACTATTATTACTAGTACGTTTAGTAATAACCTTTATTCTTAAGGGCATTATCTAATAAGTGGTCTAGGTCGAGTTCGTCTTTAAAGGCGGCTTTTAGCCAGGTTTATAATCTCGCTAAGGGCTTAAGGGCGTTAGGGTAGTCGGAGTGGAACTTCTTAATTAGTATAGCCGCGTTTTTAAAGTTGCTAATAGGGTACTATTAATTGTTAGGATCCTATCCTTTTTAGCTGACTTTATAATAGAATTGCTTTTGCTATATATTAGATGCTAAGATTTAATCGACTTCTTATTTTAAATAGGTATTAATAATAATAAGTTCTACTAGTAGGTTAATCTACTTAAGCAAGGGGTTATTAGCGGCTTTCCTTAGTCTATTAGTATAAAAGATATTATATATTTGATAAAATAGAGGTAGGTCTACCTTATAAGAGTAGTAGACTAGACTGATGATTTTAAAGGGGCCTATAATAAAGAAGTCGAGTTTGTTAAAGGGTTGGTCTATTTTCCAAGCTCTCTTTATAATATATACTAGGTCTTTTAGGCCGAAGTCGGGTTAGCGTCGCTTTTTATTTGCTTATTTGGATTGTCTTTTCTAAGCTATTAATATAGATTCTTAGGCAAACTGGACTGCTTTATCGATTCTTCTAGCCTATGCTTGCGCTTCTTTCCTATTTAGCTTCTCTTAAGGGTTTAAGTGCTTAGTAGTATAGGCGGTTTAGTTAAAATCCAAGTAGGATTCGTAGCTATAATCGATTATAGAAGGAGAGAGGCTAGTTAACTTATTTAAGCAAGCGGCGCTAGCAGTATCTATAGCAAGGAGTAAATCGGCTTAATCATCTTAGAAGTAGTTAATAAAGGGGCGTAGTTATATATTAATTATTTAATTAATAATCTTAATCTATCTATCTATTTAAGTATATTTAAAGGTCGATAGCTAAAGCTTAACTTATACTAGCGTTAATAGCTTATTTATAAAGTCGGAGATAAACTAAGGTCTTCGGTCGCTAATAATAGTAAGAGGGCTCCCTTTAAACCTTTAAATGTATTAGTAAAATAGGAAGGCGGCGGTCTACGCAGTAGCCTTCTTTATTATTAATAGGTAAATATACCGCTTAAAGAGTCAGTTAATTATAATAAATATAGTATTATAGCTATTGCTAATTAATCCAAGAGTATAGAAGTCTATAGATAGGTCGTCTTATATATGTAAAGGGATAAGTAGTAGTTTAAAGAGTCCTAGCGTCTTATCTTAAGGTTTATATAAATATTAGTAGTTATAATAGTTAGCAATATACCTCTTTATATCGTAGTAGTATATAGGCTATTAGTAGTAGTATTAAAGGAATTGTATAGTCTTAGTTCTACTAAGGTAAGCTATTAATATACTATTATAGATTTAGTAGAGTAGGTAAGTGCAGAGATTGTCTGGTTCTTTAGGAACTATTAGCCTTCTATTATATAAGAGTAGTCTGTCCTTTAGTAAGGTTTAAGGAGTCTCTTTTCTAATAGCTTTCTTTTACTTTAATTGCAGCGACTTATAGGTTTAGTTAGCATTAAGGACTTCTTCTATTATTCGGAAATTGTTAATAGAAGAGCGTTCCTTAAGTATTATAAAGTTGATTAGAGCTATTATAAGACGATATTAAATAATACTAATTAGGTTAAAAAGCTATTAGGTTCTTTCGGCTTCTTTTGCAGCTTTTTAAATAGGCGTGAGTTCGTCTTTTTACAATAGTATATTAGCTATTATATTCTCCTTTCTAAGGCAATAGGTAATTTAGTAATTGTATCTTAAGAGTATATTTATCTATTGGATTTATTATTTATTAAGGAGTTTTTTAATTCTAAAGTACTTTAAAGCCTTATAATCGGTAATCACTAGGAAGCTTAATATACCTTATAACTCTATATCCTATTCCTTTAGAGCTAGTATAATTGCTAGCATCTCTTTATTATAGATTTTATAATATGATTCCGCATTCTATAATCCTTTAAAGAAAAAGGCGATTAAGTACTATTATTTATTATTCTTATCTTTTTAGCTAAGCACTTTAGCTGCTACTAAGTTTAAGCAGTCGGTCTCGATTCTTATTAGTCGGTAGTTTTTAAAGTATAATAAGGTAGGCGTATTAAATAGCCGCTTCTTTAATTATTTAAACGCGTCTTATTATTCCTTAATTAAGACGAACGTTAGGCTAGTCTCCTTTATTATTAGCTAATTAAAAGGGCGCGCAATTCGACTGTAGGCTTTAATAAATCTCTAATAGAAGTTGTAAAATCCTAAGAACAATTGCACTTATTTCTTTATTAATAAGGGGGTCTATTCTTTAATAACCTTAACCTTAGCAAGGTCGACTTATACTCTTTAATTAATAATAATAAACCTTAGGAATCTAGTGCTAATAACTTCGAATTCGCACTTCTTAATATCAATTTGCAAACTAGCTTTATATAGTCTTTCTAAGACCTATTTAATATAGTATTAGTATTCTTCCTTAATTTTTAAAAAGATTAAGATATTATTAATATATATAAAGCAAAAGTTGTTTAAGTATTCTATTAGGATAATATTAATATACTACTAAAAGGTAGCTAAGCTATTGCATAGTCTAAAGGGAAGTACTACTAGTTTAAAAGAGCTGTACCTCGTTCTAAAGACTGCCTATATTATAAAGTTAAGGTCTATTAGGATGCAATAGAACGCGTAGCAAATGTTAAGCTTTGTAAAGAGCGTCGTATTCCTAAGTTGGTTAAGGGTTTTTATAATTAAAGGGAAGAGGTACTAGTCTTTTTTAATAAGTCTATTTAACTCTTAATAGTTAATATAAAACCGCAAGCTGCCTTTAGGTTTCTTTATAAATAAGATAGACGATAAGAAGGCAGTATTAGATAGTTGTATAAATTCCTTCTTTAGATTATCTATAAGGTATTCCCTTATCTTCTTAAGTTTAAGCTTACTTATTTTGTATAAGTAGGCGGTTTTTATTATTAATAGTAGTCCTTTAAACTCAATCTTATAATTGATTAGCTGTAATAAAGGTAGCGTATTCGCAGCGCTTTTGGAAAAGTATATAATTAGGTTGTAAAGGAAGGGTAGTAACTTAGTATATAACTCATAGGCCTCTTAAGGTCTTGAAGCGTTATACTTATTAAGCGCGTTAGGTTCTTCCTCTTTTATTGCATAAATCGAGGTCCTATCTATCCTTAAGTTTAAATAGCGAATAATAGCTTTATATCGAGTTAGGATATAAGAGGTCCTCCTATTTCTTTTTTTAAAGAGATAATCCAGTTCTATAAGTATAACCGACCTAATCTTAGTATTAGTCTAGTAGAGGCTAATTCTAAAGGCTAGCCTTAAGATTATTAATATATTTATACTTATTAGTTAAAGGGTATTAATATTAAGTTCCTTTCTTTATTATTTGTAATTAGCGAGGTGAGTATCGAAGTCCTATATTAGTATATCCTTAGACTCAATCGGGGGGTTTTTAGGAGCTTTCGGCGGTCTGAGGATGCTAGTCTTATTAAGCTATCGCTAGTCTCTCTAGTCGGCGTCCTATTAATCCAATTGATAAATATCGGACTAATATAGCTTTTTCCTTTTGCAATCGACGATTATATCTTATTTAGCTAGCCACTTGCAACCTAAGATCATATTATATAAGCCTAAGTCGGCGGCTAGGAAGAACTATCCTTTAAAGTCGTATTTGTCAATTGTAATATCTATTTATATAATCTATCGAATAGCCTCGCTAAGTTGTCTATCAAATCCTTATAAAAGGATCGGTCTCTTAAGGTAGTAAGTTAGTAGCTTTAGCTATATAGTCAAGGAGGGAAGTATCTTATAATTGATAATTCCTAAGGCGTTAGCCCTATAGTCTATTAGAGCTATTAGGTTAGTATAGCGTCCTTTCTAATAAAGTCGGCACTAGGTTACGAATTGCTAGCTTCTAATTAGCTTAGATAGGTCGACCGATTCCTAGTATTAGTTGCGCTTTAAGAGTAACACTTGAAATCCTAAAGCAATTCGTTTCCTAATTCCTTTATATTATCTATTATCTTAGTATTATTCTCTAATTCGTTGCGACCTTTTTCTATTAGTATAATCTTATATTATATAAGGCAGTCTTAGCTATAGTGCCCTTTTTATTTACACTTATAGCAAGTGTTATTAGGCTTTAAGGTTCGGTTGTAAAGGGCGCGTTTATTATCTTTAGGTACTAAAGGTCTAGGGGTAGTACTCAATTCCTTTTAAAGACAACTTAAGGCTCGTTTATAGCGTACGGGTCCTATTTGTCGAGAGGTAAAGGAGGAAGGCCGGTTGGAAGTTTTAGTCTAATACTCATTTCAATTAGAGCATTATAATAAGAGGCGGAGTTATCGGTTCTCCTTATTTATAAACTATTCGGCCAAGTCTTTAAGGTAGTCGAACTTCCAGTTGGAGAGTTGCTTTAGTAAAGATACTTTTACCTTATCCTAAAGCGCCTTATATTAGTTGTTAATCGACTTCCTTAGTTTAAAAGCTAGTTTGCAAAAGTTGGTTTAAAAGGCTATAAAGGGGGTATTTCCCTATTTAAGCTTTATCTAATCGTCTTTAGCTATCTATTGCTCTATTTCTTTACTAACTCTATAGGCCCTTTATAAGATTCGGAATAGCTATATAGCTGTTTTGATTTATCTAATAGATCCTTTTATAAGCCGATTTCGGATTAAGCTTTAAGCGTCCCCTATTATTAAACTAGCAGTATATACTAAAGCGACCGATTTGTTAAGGAACTCTATATAATTAACCTTTATCTTCTATTATATATTAAAGATCTAGTCCTCGACCTTTATATCTCCTTTGCTTAAAAAGGGGTTCGGATCCTTGATCTTTACTAATCGGACCCGACGATTAGGTTTAAGGGTTCGACTCTATCCTTTAAAGTTAAAGGTATTAGAGTAGGGTTCCCTTTCGATAGGCTATTTAGGCTAGGCGGTAGGAGGATCTTTATAAGGATTTTTAAAGAGAGGTTAGCTTTATAGAGTAAGGGTAGCTAGCTAGCTAGCTAAGTTTATATATTATTATTCCTCTATTAAGTTCTTTTAATATACGCTAGTCTCTTAGGTTGTTTTAAGCTCTTCTTACAACTGCGCAATTATAAGTGCGGTCGCTTCCTTTATTCTTTAAATATAATTATAAAAACTCTAAACTATTGAATCTTATTATTTAATATATTAATAGTAGTATTCTATTAAGCGTTCCTTTACTATTAGTCGATCCTTATATATAGTAGATCTCTTACCCGCCTTAGTTTAGAACCTTAGTAATATAAAGAAGTTGTCTCTCTTAGCCTTTATATTAGTATAAGAGATAGGTCGGATTAAGGCTTCTTATTTAAAGGAGGTTAATATATCTTCTATATTATATAAGGTTCGTTTTAAAAAGGGGGCTAGTTAAGGCTTGCTAGCAAAGTCGGCTAGTATAAGAGATTCGTCGTCCGTAGGGTTTTAAAGGATATCCTCTCTAATTAAAAGGTTGCTCAACTCAAGAGGTACTAGCGTTATTATCTTAAGGTTAATTCTCTTAAAGTAAAAGGTCCTTATATAACGTTCTCATCCTACTAAGGGCTATAGTCGGGAAATGCCTTAACTCATAGATTCTACAATTTCTTTTAAAGTTAGCTAAGAGCTACTGACTATTAATAGTTATTCTAGCTAAGTCCATTAGCTCTTCTTTTGATTCTTAAGTTTAAGAAGGGACCGAATGTCGAGGCCGTTCTTTAGGTTGCTTCTATATATCGTAGGAGTCAGTTAGAAGAAGGGTCTCCAAAGGGGTACTAGTCCTTTATTAAGTATATTATATCGCCTTATAAGGCTAAAGGGGATATAAGCTTTAAATTATATGATAGTAGAAGCAAGGTATAAGTCGATAAAGTCACTAAGATCAAAGCTGCTAAATCGTATAGAATTCAAAGCTAAGGAGTATGTATAAAGTAGGAAGCCTTCCTCTTAATATGCTCTCCTTAGCCTATAACTCCTAGAAGTCGATTTCTACTAATAAGTTATATTCTATCTACTAAAGGAAAGGTATAGTAAAGGTGCAGCGTATCTATTGCATCAATCTATTTCGCCTCTATTTGTACTACTATCTGCTTAGACAGTTCTTGTACTTTTGTCGCGACTATAGTACAACCGTGCTGTAACAGATTTAATAGACAACCTAGCGAGGCTATTCGATAGGTTATATAAATAGATATTATAATTGATAAATATAACTTTAAAGGATAGTTCTTCCTAGCTGCTGACTTAGGCTTATATAATATAATCTTAGGTCGCAAGTAGCTAACTAAATAAGATATAATCGTCGATTGCAAGAGGAAGAAGCTATATTAGCCTAATGTTTATCAATTAAATTAATAGGACGCCGATTAGAAAGACTAGTAATAGCTTAATAAGATTAGTATCCTTAGACCGCCGAAAGCTTTTAAAGACCCCCCGATTGAGTCTAAGGATATGCTAATATAGGACTTTAATATATGCCTAACTAACTACAAATAATAAAGAGAGGAACTTAATATTAATACCCTTTAACTAATAAGTATAAATATATCGATAATCTTAGGGCTAGCCTTTAGAGTTAGCCTCTATTAAACTAATATTAAAATCAGGTCGGTTATACTTATAGAATTAGATTATCTCTTTTAAAAAAGAAATAGGAGGACTCCTTACGTTTTAATTTAATATAAAGCTATCGTTCGCTATTTAAACTTAAGGATAGATAGGACCTTAATTTATATAATAGAAGAGGAAGAACCTAATGCGCTTAGCGAGTATAATGCTCTAGGACCTTAAGAGGCCTATAAGTTATGTATCAAATTACTACCCTTCCTCTACGACTTAACTATATGCTTCTTTAAAAGCGCTGCAAATACGCTACTTCTATTGTAGCCAATTAATTATAAGATCGAGTTTAAAGGACTACTATTAATAATAAAAACCGCCTACTTATATAAAATAAGCAAGCTTAAATTTAAAAAGATAAGGGAATACCTTATAGATAATTTAAAGAAGGGATTTATATAACTATCTAATACTGCCTTCTTATCGCTTATCCTATTTATAAAGAAACCTAAAGGCGGCCTACGGTTTTATATTAACTATTAAGAGTTGAACAGACTTATTAAAAAAGACTAGTACTCCCTCTCTCTAATTATAAAAACCCTTAACCAACTTAAGAATGCAATGCTCTTTATAAAGCTTAATATCTATTATGCGTTTTATCGCATTTTAATAGACCTTAACTCTATAATATAGGCAGCCTTTAAAATAAGGTATAGTTCCTTTAAACTAATAGTACTCCCTTTTAAACTATATAATAGCTTAGCTACCTTTTAGTAGTATATTAATACTATCTTAATAGAATACTTAAACGACTTCTACTTTATATATATTAATAATATCTTAATTTTCTCGAAAACTAAGGAAGAGTACTAATGCTATATTAGATAGGTCTTAAATAGATTATACGAAGCTAGCCTATAGGTTAATATTAAAAAGTGCGAATTCGAAGTTACTAGTACTAAATTCCTAAGGTTTATTATTACTAACTAAGGAGTATAGGTCAACTCTATTAAGGTTAAGGTTATTAAAGAATAGACCCTCCTATTAATAAAGAAATAAGTGCAGTTATTCTTAAGATTCTATAACTTCTACTAGAGATTTATTAAAGCCTATAGTCGAATTGCACGCCCCTTTAATTAGCTAATAATAAAGGAGACTAGCCTAACGTTTATCTTAATTAAAGAATAATAAGACGCGTTTAAATAATTAAAGAAGCGGCTATTAAATGCGCCTACCTTACTATACTTTAAAAACCACTAACTAATAAGGATTGAGACCGATTGCTTAAACCTAGCAGCAATTAAAGTACTTAGCTAAAAAGATAAGGATAATAAATAATAGTACCCTATTGCCTTCTTCTTTATAGGATTATAAAATGCAAAATCATATTATAAAATCTATAATAAAGAGATACTAGCAGTTATACTAGCTTTAAAAGAATAGGATATAGAGTTGCAAAGTGTATTAAGCTTTTTAGTAATTACCAATTATAAGGCTTTAAAGTACTTTAGAATTAAAAAACTCTTTAATAAACGATAAATCTAATAGATAGACGTACTATTAAGATATAATTACTAGATCACTTATCGCCTTAGAAAGGAGAATATAATAGCTGATATACTATTATAAAAAGACGAACTTATGCCTATTTAAAAAGCTGTAAGAGAAGCTGAGAGAACCCGTTAGCTTCTTAATTTAGCTAGTATTATTTAAGATCGTCTTATAATAGCTTTAGTCGATCCTATAGCACTTAAGAATTACTCTTTTATTAATAATTTCTAAATAATAGAAGAAGTCCTTAACGCTAACCAGACCTACGAGTTGCTATAATTAGAATAAAAGAAAGCTTTTAGAAAAGAGACCCCTTAGACCCTACTAAAGGACGGACTACTCTTATATAACAGAAGGCTAGTAGTTCCTAAAGAATTAAACAATTTCTATACCTACTTACTTTACTAAATCTATAATAGTATATTAATAGCTTACTTTAGTAGAACTAAGATTATATAGTTCCTTTAATACTACTACTAATAGCCTACGTACTGCTGCAATATAAAGAGGTATATCGCTAACTATTATAACTATTGACGTTTATATAAACCTTAAGATAAGATGCTAAGACTCCTTAAACTATTGTCTATCCCTTTATATATATAGGATAACCTATTTATAGACTTCTATACTCTTAAATTAATTAGCAATAGCTATAATACTATATTTATTATAGTTGACCAACTCTTTAAGTAGCATATCTGCCTACTTATAATAAAGAAAGCTACTATATAGACCGCCGCCTCTTTATTTTACTAATATATCTAAAGGTTTAAAGGGAGCCCTCTTACTATTACTAGCGACTAAGGACCTTAGTTTATCTCCGACTTTATAAATGAGTTATTAATACTAGCGTAAGTTAAGCTTTAGCTATTAACCTTTAAGTATACTTAAATGGATAGATAGATTAAGATTATTAATTAGATAATTGATATATAACTATACCCCTTTATTAACTACTTTTAAGATAATTAGGCCGACTTACTCTTTATTATAAATGCTGCTAGTACTGCTTACCCAAATGAGTTAATTAGCCTTTCCCCCTTTATAATCGATTATAGCTATAAACCTCACTTGGATTTTAACTAGACCGCCTATACTATTAAGCACTCGAGCGCTTAAGAGAAGCTAAATAGGAAAGAAGCGCAAGCATAGGCTAAAAGAATCGATAAAGCAGTCCAGTTTGCTTAAGAATCTATATTAGTAGCTTAAAAGAGATAATTTAAATAAGTAAATAAAAAGCAACGCTAACCCGACTTCGGCCTAAGAGACTTAATATATATTATAAAAAGAGCTTAGAAAACAGACCGACCTTTTAATAAACTCGACTTTCCTATTATAGGCCCTTTTAAAATTATCAGCCTAATCTACCACTCTTATAAGGTAGACCTACTCTTATCCTATCGAATATATAATATCTTCTACGCTAATAGACTAAGGAAAGCTGCTAATAATCCCTTACTTAAGTAAATTAACCTACTAATAGAACCTATTATTATTAATACCTATTTAGAATAGGAAGTCGACTAAATCTTAGCATTTAATATATAGTAAAAGCAACTCTATTATAAAGTTAGCTAAGTAGGATAGGATCTTAATAATTAATAGTACCCTATTAATAACTTTAAAAACGCGGCTATATTACTTAAGAAGTTCCACTCTAACTACCTTAACGCCCTTAGGCCTTTAGTAAGATTGTAGACCTAGCTAAAAGCCGCCTTTAAAGACGAACTCGACCTAGACTACCTATGAGATAATGCTCTTAAGAACAAAGGTCATTACCAAATGCACTAGCGCTAACAGTAGATACTCTTATAACGATTTAACCCTAATAAAGACTAGGAATAAAGTGCTAGATACTAATGCACCTATTTAGAATATATAATAAAGACCACCCTCCCTTTGAACTATTCTTATAATTTACCACTTTACTACTTGCTATTCTTTACTATTCTATTCCTTTATTCTTAGTTTTATACTAATACTTCTGCTTAGATCTATTCTCTTATAAATACTTCTCCTTTTTACTACCTTTGCTTTGCTTTTATAAATTAATTAACTCGCTCTTCTGACTTACTGCCCTATTGCTATATACTATATTATCAAACTGAACTACTTGATTAACTATTGTTATAAGCGAACTAATAAATAAACCCCTTCTCTCTAATAATAAGACTACTATGCCTACTATTGCGCCTATTAACTCTCTTAAAATATAAGACAATTCTATAATCGGTATTAATAATATAATAGCATTTCTAATAGAAGAAGACCCTATATAAGCCGCCCTTATTTAATAAGTAATAGACGACCAACCTACTATACCTATTAAAATAAAGTAAGCAGATTTCCAATTGCTATTTGCAAGTGATATAAATAGCGACTTTAATAACTCTAATAATAATAAAGATATCGAGCCTATTGCCTTGCTATCGCTAATACTACTCTTAGTAGATGATAAAATAAACGAACCGACTGCCTCGCCGACCTTAACCTTAACCCTCCTCCTATTTAGAAATAGCGCTACCTTTAGTAAGAAGGTCCCTCTCGACTAGCTTTGCGATAAGTTAAAGAACGAAAACGATAAAGATAATCGACTTATACCTATTAAGATAAAGAGGGATAGTATACTAATAAAGAGAAAGGATAGTATAATAATTCGAGAGTCGCGACCTAGTAAGTTAAGGCTATTAAAAAACAACCTTTAAAGATAGCTATACTAAAATATCACCGACTAAGGCAAGATATAGGTTAACCTAAGGCCTATTAGATTTAAAGCCTTTAAATAGCGTATTTAGAAGATAGTTATAAAAGCTGCGCAAAGCGAGGAACGCTTGCCTACTAATATTAATAAAGTGGTCGCAAAGATCGAGGCTAAAGGAGGAACTTTTATATAAAGTGGCTATATAGTCTTTATTATACTATTTAAAGTAATTAAGTTTAATCGCCTTTATAACGATCTTAACGAATAATCTCGCAAATTAAAGACCTTATAAGCTAAAGCAAAGGAGGACGCGCTAAAGCTTAAGATATTATAAGATAAGAATAATAAGCTATAATAGTAAGTCGCCACTTATGCTATTATATAGAAAAGGAAGGCCACCCCTATTACTACTAGTACCCCTGCCAAACGATAGAAGTCAAATAAGATAGATTAGCTAAAATAGATATACGAAAACTAATAATAATAACGCAATCTTAAGGATCTATGCGATAGAAAGCTCATTAGCGCATTCGATAACTTGGACGAACTAGTCAAGACTGCTATTAAGACTATCTATACTAAAGGGGATCCGATAAATGAAAAGATAAAGGGCTTTATCAATAGGGCTAAAAATAGGATTATATACAACTTTATCTAAGAGTAGGTCGAGATAAGGGCACCTCGCTTCTTAAGAGAGGAGGGTAATATTACAGTTGTATTAAGGAACTATCAAAGCACCTGCGACTAATATAGTAAATGTAACATCTTATAATCATACCTTTCCTTTAATAGGCAGAATATAAGTAGTTGGTAGAAATCGACCTTTCTAGGTCTTAGGCTAAGGAGGTATATTAAGGAAGAGGTTTGCTACTTTATACCTACTCCTTAGCTTTGAATTCTATACGATTTGGCAGCCTTGATCTTAGTGACTTTATCAACTTGTGCCTTGCTTCCGCCGTCATAAGGAGTAGTAAAGAAAGGCCGCTTAATAGTAAGAGGAGGACGATAGCAGTAATAATAATAACGCATAGGCGGTTTTAGCAAGGAACCGCAAGATACTCTATTAAAAGGCGGTCTAGCGCGCTTAGATCCTTATTAACCTTCTACTAATAGCTAGCGCAAAGGCTCTAATTAGCCGCTCTTAACTTAAGCGTACTAGCCTTATAGAGCTCCGCTCTATAGCTAAGGCTATAATAAGCCAGCTAAAGGGAGTCTAGGCGATAGTTGCTATAAGTTAAACTTAAAATAGTATTAAATTAATTGCTAACTTTTTAATAAAAGCGCAGCGACTTTATTAAGTCTTAGCTAATAAGGTTAAAGTAATCTAGCCGAACTATACTAGGCCTTTTAAAGTCTATCGCCGTATTAGTAAAGCAGACTGCTATAGTAGCAAAGTCTTTTATAAAAGAAGGGAGGCTTATAGTAGTAAGGGTAGTATTAAGCGCAGCGGCTAGTAGGGCAATACTAGCAGCGGCAAAAGGAGGTTAGGGTCGTTTTAGGTAAGAGCGTAAATAAGAGCTAAGCTCTAGCTTTAAAACGGAGTTAGAGCTCGTCTCCTTAAGCGCAAAGGAGAAGGGGTCAAAGGAATTATAAAGGAAAGTGTTGAGATGGGTGATACAGCTATCACTCCGATGTATTGTCATATGACCCTACTGCTTAGTCAATAGGATATTGATACGTATATAGCTATAGGGAAGAAAGGGGTAACCTTCCTTCTTTAACTCTTACTAATATATCGACTATTAACCTTTAGAAGTTTCTTATACCTACTGCGCCGACTTACTTAAGTTCAATAGGTTATAAGCCTTAGATAGACCGATAATAGATTATTAACTTCCTTTAGAAAGCACTTGCGCTGCAACTATTAGTAGGAAGTTAAACGAGACTTATAGTAAAAGGCAAGCAATCGGCGAATAGGAGGTGTGATTCCTTATTTAGCTAACCTATATTATAAGAGGTGTGATTCCTTGCTCTATAACCCTTTAGTATTATAAGAGGTATAATTCCTTGCTTTACTATATTTTATAGGAGGTATAATTCCCTGCGTTATAATCCAAAAACCCTTTTTAATAAGAGGACTTCCTCCCTATTTAATACTTTTATAATACCTGCTATTTAATTATTTTAACTTTTCAATAGGAGGAGTGCCCTTAACTATTTAATTTATTTGATTTTAAATGCAATTCTATTTGAAATGGCAATAGCATCCGATTCCGATCGAAACACTAAGCCTAAAGACCTCTAACTCTCTTAGAAGAACTGGCAATGATAGTTCGACGATTTAGAGCTTTACTTTAAGAGTAAAGGCATCGAAATGGCGATTTAAAAGACACTTATTAAATACGTAAGAATAGCCTTTTATACTCCCTCTACCGATTCGTCTACTTCCACTTTAATAGCTAATATAACTGCTAAGGATTTGCTAGATATATTAAATAAGCTTAGCTTAAGAGCTTTAATAGATAATAATTAAGAATCCTAAAGGCAGATTTTAAATATAGAAAAGGAGAAGGAGTATAGGCTAGCCTTAGTTAAATGTAAGCTTAAGATTAATAGAGGTTTAAGCGATAAAGACTAAGATTTTATTTAAATTTATAATAATGCAAAGATAAGATAGGATACTTTAAAGGTAAAATACTCTTAGATAACTGCCCTTAATACTTAGTATCTACTATAATAGATCACTTTATTTTAATATAGAAAAGATAAAGATAGTAAGGATATAAATATAAATATAGACTCTGCTTAATCTATACTATATAAAGTAAAGAGAAGAGTAAGAGCTATAGATCCTAAGATAGCTATAACTTTTAAGGAAACTTAGCTTTTTAGTTTCCTACTTAATGGCCTCCTTCTTAAGTTTGCTATTATAAAATAATCTCTTCTTATTTAATCTAACCTTAAGATCTATAAGAAGATCGACCTCTTTTAAACTATTGAGTAAGACCTTAAAGGATACTCTAAATTAGCAAATGCTGCATTATAGGGTAATGATAAGCCTAAGAAGAGGAAGGAGCGCAGGACGAGCCCTTAAGCTTATTAGGGATGCTACTTTTATAATAGTGCTTATAATATTACTAATTGTAAAGTTAGAAGGCAATTGATTAATATAGTTGCTAGCTTTAATATTAAGAAGTAATTAAAGCAAAAGTTAAGAAGCAAACTGCCCTTATCCTACCGAAGGCTATAACTATTAAGGAAAGGCAAAGGAAAAGGCTATTTAATTAGAACTTTAGCAAACACCTTTAATAATAATAATAGGTCATTTGAATCTGAATCCACTTCTGATAATTCAAACGATAATTATAATAAAGATGCTTACGTCTTAAAAGCCGATCTTTATAAGATCTTTAAATCCGATTGGTATAATAATACTAATTGTATAGTATATATAACTAATAAACCCTACTTATTTAAAGGCCCGCTTACTAAAATAAAAAGGCGCTCTATTAAGGTTAATAGTAGAAGGTTGTATACAGATTTAATAGGTATAATAGAAATGAATATCGCTAGCATTTCTTTCCTTTTATAAAATGTTCTCCTTATGCCTAGCTTAGGTATTAATCTCTTATTTAGCTATAAGATCTATATAGAATTAAATTGTATTAGAGTTTTTAATAATCAATTTATATAGTTTATAAATAACGATTATAAAGTGATCTTTAAGGTTAAAATTAAAGATAGACTTTATATTATTTTAAAAGTGATATTATAGAAATTAACTCCTAGGCCGGACCTATAAGTGAATTCCTTTAAGGAAAGTGCACTCTTTGCCTTAATATAATTAAGCGAGGATAAGGAGAATAAATAGACTCCTAAGCTAGGATTGCGAGTAAAATTCGCAAAAATGACTCTTAAGCTAAGACTATAGGTAGATTATAAGGTATCTTCGAAGATGACTCTTAAGCTAGGATCATAAGTGAATTTAATAGAAATAACTCCTAGGCTAGGACTGCAAGTGGATTTTGCAAATTCGCTAACAACGACTCTTTAGCTAGGATCGCAAGTGAAATTCGCAGAAATAACTCCTAGGCTAGGATTGCAAGTAAAATTCGCAAATTTATTAGAAACGACTCTTAAGCTAAGACCGCGAGTAGATCTTGCTATTTTTAGGAAATCGACTCTTAAGCCAGGACCGCGAGTAGATCTTGCGGTTTTACTAAAAACGACTCTTAAGCCAAGCTTATAATTGGAAAATGGCAAAACCTCAAACTGCTATTATTAGTCCTTTCTAGCTGCCAATAATAAAGTATCAACTAATAATAGGCTACTAAAGCTATTAGAAGTTGAAAGCCTATTAAAGTATTAGCTAATATATAAAAGATTCGCGCATTTAAGGCTAAAGAAATTAAGGGGCTTATATAAGGTCTTGACCTTAAAACAGAAGATCTAAGTACTAAAGGATCGCCTAGTATGCCGAATTTGTAAGCTAATAAAACTTTAAAATCGGATGCAAACTAAGCTTAATCTATAGAAAGATTCGATACTAGCGCTAATATCTATTAATACTGCTAGACTATTTATAACTTTAATTAAAGGAAATAATTGGTTTTCTTAAATAGTAGATAACTCTACTTAGTAGATATAGACCATTTGCGCTAGGACTAAATCTAAGCTTATAGAAAAGCTGGAAACTTGGAAAGTGATAGAAGAACGCTAGACCTAGTTGAAGCTAATAGCTATTAGGTCTGATAACGCATTAGAGATTAAAGTAAAGCTTAATAAATAGGTAAAATAAGGAGTTTATTATAAATCAATTATAATATATAAAGGTTTCTATTAGAATGGCATCGCTAAGTAAAGCATCTAGCAAGCAGAGACTGATTATCGCGCTCTATTATAAGATGCTAACCTACTATTGGAATTCTAAGACCTTGCGATTAAGGTAGATATATACTTGCGAAATAGAATAGGTAGTAGACTAATAGTTAATAGCACTCGAATATCGCTATATAAGGCATATTTTAAATAGAAATTAAGCCTAGACTATATCTGCGTCTTTAGAAGCGTTTGCTACTCCTATATTAGCCTAAAGTCCTAGCTTATAAGTATAAAGAGTAAGAAGCTAATAGACTGAGGTAGAGAGTATATATTTATTAAGTATATTAAATAGATAATAAAGCAATAGATAGTATACGCGCTAGATCTAAGGCGAGTAATTATATCCTTAGTAGTTGAGTTCGACGAATCTTAAAATAGGAAGGAGCTGTCTTTAAAGCTTTGCATACCTAGAGATTCGTAAGGTATACCACTTAATAGTAATACTATTAAGCCGAACTAATAACCCCTTTCTCTTAGCTTAGGCATATTAAGCGCACTTGCTAATTGACGACTAGCTGGTTATCTAAAGGCCGAATAGACTATTCCTATTATTCGCAAACTGCCTAAAGTATAGAATAACTTTAATATTATTATCCCTTTAATTAAAGCGCCTATAGTAAAGGATGTTCTTAAAATAGGTATAAGTAATAATGAGCCTCTACTATTAAAAAGCGGTTCTTTAAATAATAAGCCTATAGAACCTATAGCTGAACCTACGTCTTTAAAGAGGAATAGAGACTTAAAATTAGAAGATACCTTAGATAAACGCAAGTCTAAGCGTATTTAGGCTATAATAGCATATAGGATCTATAAGCTCGAACTTTAATAGAGCTTTGACGAAGATAATGCGTTCCTAGCTGCTAGGGGGATAATGAAAATCTCTCTTTTAAAGATATATGACAAAGCTATTAATAACCTAGAGAATAGAGTAGTATAAAGTGAGGCAATCTATAAGGAGATAAGCTCTCTTATTGCAAATGGCATATAGATAGAGGAACTGACGCTAAAGGACGTGAACTTAGTATTAATAAAGTAGGTCTTTATAATTAAGATATATGCAAATAGAACCCTAGAGCGTTATAAGGCAAGGCTTATAGCTAAGGGCTTCTCCTAATAGTATAGAGAAGACTACTTTAATACATTCGCGCTAATAGTTTGCATAGATACCCTTTATATATTTATAGTAATAGTAGCCGCTAAGGACCTTGAATGCAGATAGTATAATATTAAAAATGCATTTATTAAAGCGATTATAAAGGAACGGATTTTTTTCTCCTAACTTAATAGTATTCCTATATATATTGGCCACTCTCTTTATATACTCTATAGTATCTATAGGCTTAAATAATCAGCCTATGATTAGAACCTCTTATATAGCTCTGCTTTAGTAGAAATAGGATTCGTTTAAAGCTTAGCTAACCTTTATCTATTTACTTATATTAAGTATAGAATTAAGTTGCTACTATATATCGACGATATTGCTATAGCTGCGAAAACAACTACTTAATTAGATTGGTTCTTTATAACAATTCGGAAACGTTTTAATACTAAGGATTTAAGGGGAATTTATAAGATCCTTAGCATCTGCGTTATAAGGAACTGCTCTACTTAAGAACTCTAATTAGATTAAGAGCAGTATATTAAGAAGATCTTAAACCGAATAGGACTCTCTACTTATACTCTTAACTTTAAGCTAAAGCGTACTCTAATTAAAGGAAAGTATAATAAGTTAAAGCCTACTAATAAAAATAAGCAAAGAGGAGATCTAAAGAAGTACTAATAGGACATTAGAGCGATTATATATATTATAGTATATATAAGACTAGATATCGCCTTTGTTATTAGGCAACTTAGTCAGAACTTAAAGGATCCGACGATTTGATATAAGAATATAGTTAAGCGACTTAGAAGGTACCTTCGATTGATAATTATATAAAAGGTAAGATATAAACTAATAAAATATATAAGCGCAAAGCTTAAGGTATATACTAATTCTAATTAGGCAAATATAAAAGGTTAGAAAAGTATATCTAGAAGCGTAGTAGTACTATATAATAGACTTATATTATAGGGAAATAGGAAGTAGAAATTAGTAGCTATCGCAAGCACTAAGGCCGAATATATATTAATATTATCAAATTGCAAGCAAGGATTATAGATCGCCTAAGTTCTAAAAGATATAGGTTTTACTAAGTATATTAGACGAGATAGGAATTGTATTAATCTTTAAGTAGATAATATAAGGGCGATTGCACTTATAAAGAATCCATACTTATATAAGCGATTGAAATATATCGATATTACCTACTACTTTATCCGCGACCTTATTGCGAAGAATAAGTTATCGATTACCTATATTCTAACCGATTAAATAATAGTAGATAGATTTATAAAGCTATTAGAAATAGTTGCAAAGTTCGAAGCGTTTAAAGATATGCTAAGGTTATAGAAGATAGTAAGGGCTTAGTAGGCTTAAGGACAACTCCTAGGCCCGCCTTGCGAGTTAAGTTATATAATCTTATAAAGGAAAGTTTTTAAATCGACTCCTGGGCTTAGACTGCAAGTCAAGTTATATAGTCTTATAAAGGAATATCTTTTAAGAAATTTGACTCTTAGTCCTGCCTTATAAGTAAGAATAGTGATTTCAATAGAGGTTGCTATTAATTGATTGTTTTTAATTTAAAGAGATACTTAAGAATTGGATTAGCGCAAAAGGATAATTGTTATTTTCTTAACTATAGGTCAATCGGAGTAAGGTTTAAGTAGGGGTATTAAGATAGGTGATATAGCTATCACTTTGATATATTATTATATAACCCTACTGCTTAATTAGTAGGATATTAATATATATATAGCTATAAGGAAGAAAGGGGTAACCTTCCTTCCTTAACTCTTACTAATATATCGACTATCGACCTTTAGAAGTTTCTTATACCTATTGCGCCGACTCACTTAAGTTCAATAGAAAGAGGTAATAAGCCTAGTATTATTGTTTTTCTATTTTTATTATTTTTCTCCTCTTTTTTTTATTTACATTTTTAAATTTACTTATTAACCCATTTTACGTTTAGCCTATTATCTTTTAAGTAATTATAATTATTTATACTATTTTCTTAAGCCTTTAGCTAAGCTTCTAAGTTTTAAAGTAGTCTTAGCTTTATAGGATTAGCTTAATAAAAGTCGCGAATCTTATATAAGGATCTTATAAAATTTAAAGCGCAATACTAACTTAGATTAGGGTTATAATATAAGAGGGAGTAGGAACAACACCTGAGAATAGGCCTAAGGGAAGACCAAAGATGTAACGGCTGCACCTCCACTTAGTGCAATTACCTGGGAGTACGGCGTTTTAAGGTTTCGCAATTTCGATTCGATGCAGGGTTTTCTCGAATCGACCCCGAAGGGGCAAAAGGATATTCTTATATAATATCACGTAAACGGGCAATAGAGCTTTTAGCTGCTATATATATAAGGAAGAAGGGCTCTCCCTTAAGGAGGGTTCTTTAACTTCTTCGTTTCCTTTATATTAGACCTATAGAATACGCCTTTTGCACCACTTCTTACTCTTATACTTGATCTTGCACTTCAGCGGTTCTATATTGTTATATTAAATGAAGAAGTTCTTCTCTGCCAGGGACAACTTTTAATAATATCCTACCCCTTTTGAAAATCGATTCGCGGTTATTTCGACTTTCGACAGAGTTAAGATCTTAGAGATCTCTTAGATAAACTGAGAGCTTAAGTATAGCTTATTAACTAGTATAATCGAGGAACGCTTTTATTAGCTGGATTTTCTTAACTACTCCTTTTGTAGAAGCGCTATAGGCAGAAGTTAGGAGAGCACTACGCTACTAGAACCCTTTTTCTATAGAACCCCTTTTTAACTGAATCCCTACCGAAATCAAAATCGGTAAAATGAATTCCCTACTAGCTGGAAGTTAGCAAATATAGAATATACCTAGTTTATTTAAGGAACTAGCTTCTATAGGGAGTACCCCTACTCTAGCCCCTAGGGCCGGACCTTCCTCTGCTGCTAAAGGCAAGAGACTATAACGATATAGCCGAGCTAACTGAGATGAACGAGACTTTTCGAACCTAAATGTCTTATGAGAAATAGTCTTAAGTTTAAAGGAATCTATATAACGCTAAGACTAATCTAATTAATAATTGTAAAGCGAGATTAGCCGGATTGCCTAGGCTATCTTTAGCCTAAAGACCCTAGCTTATTAAAGCTAAGAGACGGCTTAGCGCATATATTAGACTATTGAGCGAGATTCTACCTACCCTTGCGAGACTCAGCCTTCTTTAGAAGTCGATATAGATATAAAATAGCTAAAAATTCAACTAACCGAAAAGATCACCCCTTTTAATAATAGAACCTCCTTAATATATAAGCAGTAGTTAGCTTCAGTCCGAGACCGACTGCAAGTTAACGCCGACCTATATCCGAATGAGCGAGCTCGCTAAGCCCTTATTTAGGGATCTACTATAGGATAAGCCTAAATGTACCTCGAACCCTAGTACCTTTCGAAGACTAACCCCTTTCAGAACTATCAAGAAATGGTAGAACTGCTAAGCAGTTACTTTTTAATTAGCTAAAAGGTAGACCTATTTCGATCTACTTTTTATTACCTTTATATAAGAGAAGCCGGTTATTTTAAAGAAACTTTCCCTTAGTTTTAAGCCTGATTCTAATCTACTGCAATTTAAGGAGAGGTCTTAAGATCTAAGTAGTTCTTCTTTATATAGAATAAGATTACCTCCTAGCTTAGAGCTGCTTGCGCTTTAGCTAAGGCCTCTTAAGGGAAGGACTATACTATTATAATTAATTAATTGAATGCCCTTAATGCCGAACGCTGAAGTAACTAACTTCTTAATCCTTCGACTAGAAGCAAGGCGACTCTGGTATTATATCGGAAGATATCCGGTTCGCTCCTTAATAAGGCCGCTCGCGGTCCAAGTGCTAGAAATACCACCTGAGTTTCTAAGCTACTAGCCCTAAAGCCTATTACCCCTTTTCGCTAAGATACGCTAGCTAAAGCTAGTTCTCCTGCTTTGCCCCTTAAGCAAGCTACCTATTAGACCTATGGCAAAACTGGTTACTATAAGACTGAGTGCCCTTCTATAGGCAAGATTAATGCCTTAGAAGATATAGAGGAAGATAATCCGACTTTAGACTCAATTAAGAATAGGGTCGAAACGGAAGAAGATTAGGAAAATAAAGAGGCCTAGGAAAAGACTCCTACTTAGGCCTGCGAAAGTGCGACTTATCGAAGCTAGACCTTAACTCTTTAATAGGAGGGAAGTAATTCCTAACCTCTTATACTATTAGTATAAATGGACTTAGAGTATTATTATCAGCCTTAATAGATACTAGAGCCCTTAGTTACTTATTTTTAAATCGTTCCCTTTCCATACGTCTTTCGAGAGCGACTGGCTTTAAAATTCTTCCTCTTCTAGCCCCTATTCCTATCTATGGATTTTAAAATACTATTTGCGTATAAGCTACGTACTATATGCGCTTTCACTTAATAATTAATAGAAGGCGTATTTATAACTGCCCTTAGGTTATTCTCAACTTAGGCAAGTGCGATGCTATTATTAAAGTCAAATGGATGCGCTAATTCTAACTTAAACTTAATCCGAAGGAAAACCGATTTGTATAGCCTTTGTATTACCCCTTATCTCCCTGATTCGCAAAGGAAATCGTCATTTGTCTTCCCCCTTTTAAAGGACTTCGGATCCGATCTGATTATTAAGCTGATATTAATCGCAGAGAACGAGAAATGGCTATAGACAAAGCTTAATAAATTAATAGAAGATAGTCCTGCGTTAATTTGATAGTCTTAGCTAAGCGTAAGATCCCTATTGCTATCACTAGGCCAGCGCCTCTGCCTTTAACTAAGCTAGATCCAGGAATACCGCCTAATATAAATCGACTATATTCTAACCTTATTCGCAAATGCCCTAAAGCCGCAGTTCCTATTTGCGAAATTAGTACTAATGCCTTTTATTATAATATAAAGCGTAAGGAGACTAAGTTCTTTTAAACCAGTATTTATAAAGTGGATAGGATTCTAAAGGAAAGATACGAGCTTAAGAATCCTAATATCGAAAAGCTAATTAACGATCGACTCCTAAAATAGTACCGATCTCTAAGATAAGCCTTCTTAAAAAGGGATGCGGATACCCTTCCTCCCTATTAGTACTACAATTATAAGATACAGCTAGAAGGGCCCCTGCCTAACGCCTATTCGCCCCTTTACCGCCAATCTACCAAGGAGCTTAAGGTTATAAAAGAGTACTTACTTAAGAATTTAGACAAAGGCTTTATTAAGACAAGTACTAGCCCCTTTGCTTCGCTAGTACTATTTGTAAAGAAGGCCGACAGTAGCCTTTGATTTTGCATAGACTACCGAAAGCTAAACGTACTAACTCAGAAAGACGCTTACCTGATTCTAAGGATAGACAAGCTTTTAAGGCAAGTATCTAAAGCTAAGATTTTTATAAAATTGGATATTTAAACCGCTTTTAATTAGATATAAATAGACCTTAAATTAGAGGAATATACTACCTTTTGAATAAGGTACAGATCCTATAAATGTAAGGTTCTCCTATTTAGCCTCTATAATAGACTTAGTACTTACCAGCGGTATATAAATGACGTTCTTTTAGATTACTTAGATGATTTTTATATAGCATATTTAAACGACATTTTAATTTACTTTAAGAATGTTAAAGAGTACTAGGGCTATATTAAAAGGGTATTGAAACGACTCTTAGAGGCTGGCCTTTAAGTAGATATCAAGAAGTGCGAGTTCTATATTACTTAAACTCGATATCTTAGCTATATTCTAATAATAACTAGGATTGAACCGGACTTTGAAAAGGTCGAACTATTGCGCAATTAGAAGTACCTGAAAACTGTTACTAAAGTGAAGTCCTACCTAGGATTTTGCGGGTTCTACCGATAATTTATTTGCAACTTTAGGCTAATCGCCAAACCCCTCTTGGTTCTGACCTAACCGATAGTGCCTTGGAATTGGATAGAAGAGTGCCGAATCGCTTTTAAAGAGCTTCGCAAGCAGTTGCTCTCAATTCAGCGGATTTATCATTTTAACCCTAACTTGCTTATGAAGCTAGAAACTAATACTTCTAATAGCGTTATTGCCAGAGTACTTTCTTAGTAACACTCTGATAAGCAATAGTACCTAATTGGCTTCTATTCGCATATACTCTTTAGCTACGAACCTAATTGGGAAATATACGATAAGGAACTCTTTGCTATTATTGAATCCTACTATAAATAGAGACCTAAGCTTATATCACTTAAGGAGCGAGTTAATATTTACTCAGATTACCGCTCCCTTAAGTACTTTATAACTATTAAGGTTCTGACTGTAAAATAGTGCTGATAGATAGAATTTCTATCTAACTTTAATTTTCGAATCGTATATACTCTTAGTAAAGATAATTAAAAGGCTAATATTCTTAGCTGCTGAGAGTAGGATATGCTAATTTATAAATAAGCGAAGCTAGATAGCCGATCCCGAGTTTTGCTTTCCCTTGCCCGGTTGGATACTTAAATTAATACTAAATTGGCTGATAAATTTCTCGCCGAATCTGCCGAAGGCACCCTTGCCCTAATGTTAACCGATGATCCTGATTCGACTTTGAATCGACCTAAGGATTCCTTTAATTTGATTAAGAAGCTTTATTAAAATAACTGCGAATCCTTTTAAGAGATTCGCGCCGACCTCCTTAAGAACTACTCTTTAAAAGACGGATTGCTTTGCTTTAAGGAGCGTCTTTGCGTACGCTGCAACACTCCCTTATGCACTTGTCTAATTTAAGAAGCTTATAACCAACCTTTAAGCGCGCACCTTAATAGCTTAAAGACCTACTAGCTACTTGCTCCTAAGTACTATTAGGTTAGGATAGGTTCGGATTGCAAAAGATTTATTGCAAACTGCAGACTTTATCAATTCTCGCATTCGAAGATAACTAAATAATAAGGTCTCCTATAGCCCCTCCCTATTCCTAACTATCTTATGCAGCACTTATATATAGATTTTAAGGATTTCCCTCCTAATAAGCACGGCTTTGATCGAATCCTAGTTTTTATAAACCGATTTAATAAAAGCGCTATTATGATTCCTTATTAAAAAGATATTAACGCTTAAGGAACTGCCCAACTATTCGTTTAATGGATTTATCGATTCGGCTATACTTTAAAGATAATTACCTCTAACCAAGGCCCCTAATTCATCTCCTTATTTTAAAGAGAGTTCTGCTGCATTATCAGTATTAAGATTAAACTCTTTATAGCATACTATAAGGAGACTAACGGCCAAACGGAGATTATAAATAAGTATATTAATTTAAGGCTATAGCCTTTTATTAATTACTATCAAGATAATTAAAGTGAACTGATTCTATTGATAGATTATACGCAATTGATTCTCCCTTACGCTTCGATCAGTATAACCCTATATTAGCTTAAGTATAGAGTTGCGCCTTAGATAAGTTGGGACTGGATCTCTCTAAAAACGTCCAGCCTATAGGAGAAATTGAATTAGGCAGAAGCTAAGCTAATAGTAGAGAGGATGTACGCAGCTTAAAAAGTAGCGAAAGGCAATATAGAACGCGCCTAGGAGAAAATGCGTAAGTCTATGAATCAATACTAAAGGGAGATTAATTAGAAATCTAAAGATATAGTCTACCTTTTAATAAAAAATCTTAAGAACTACCGCCTTAGTAGGAAACTAGCCAATTAATAGGATAGTCCTTTTAAGGTTCTTAAGAAGGTAGGCAATTTATATTAGATCAAGCTACCTATAAGTTCTATAATATATAATATCTTTACGCTAGAGCTACTATTTAAAGATCTATAAAACCCTTTACTAGGTTAGGAATAACCCTGGCCTATTATAAAAAAGATCGCTAGGTAAGAAGAGTATAAAGTGTCTAAGATACTAAGTGTACGCCTATCTTAAGGAAAGCTAAAGTATTAAGTCAAATAGACTAGTTATAACCTTAATTCGAGTTGGTATTACGCCTTAAATTTTATAAGATCTTTGCATAAGATTCGCGACTTTTATTAGGCCAATCCTACGAAGCTAGGACTACCTTAGAACCTATAAGCTTGGCTAAAGGCTTAGGAAAGTGGTATAGATAATTATAGTCACTTAGAAGATAATAGGCCGGACGCGAAACGGGTTGGTAAATAAATCTAAAAATATAAATAAAAAAAAAAAAAGGAGAAAAATAATAAAAATAGAAAAACAACAACACTGGGCCAACTGCCCCCTCCTCTTATAACTCCTCCGACCCCTCCTCCTTTGCGCTTAAGGAGATAAGCTCCAACTCTGTTTTAGAGCTAGAGCTCGCCTTTTGAATACGCCCCCGCTTGGAACAACCTTGACCTCCTCCTCTTACCGCTGCTAGCGCCGCCCTACTAGCTGCTGCGCCTGATGCTACCCTTGCTATTGCAAGCCCCTCTCTCCTTATAAGAGACTCTACTACTATAGCGGTCTACTCTGCTAATATAGCGATAGACCTTAGGAGGCTTAGTATAGTTCGGCTAGATTGCTTTAACCTTACTAGCTAGGACTTAATAAGGTCGCTGCGCTCCTATTAAAAAGTCAGCGGTTAATTCAATACTAATTCGGGTTTAACTTATAGCAACTATTGCCTAAATCCCCTTTAGCTGGCTTGCCATAGCCTTAGCTATAGAGCAGAGCTCTGCAAGGCTAGTACGCTCTAGTTGGGAGCGGCTAGTCGGAGCCTCCGCGCTGGCTACTAGCAAGAGGTTAATGAGAATCCAGGCGCGCTAGACCGCCTCCTAATAGAGCATCTTGCGGTTCTCTGCCGAAACCGCCTAAGTGTTATTGTCGTTGTCGTTGCTACTATTATCTTCCTCTTATTGCCAGGCAGCCTTCCCTTGCCACTCCTTAAGGGCTGCGGATAGCGCTACGAACTCCTTACTGATATAAGAGGGAAGCTATAAATAAGTATTAGTGCGACTAGAACTTTGGATTCAATTTGAGGTACTTATAGAAATGCACTCCGCCTTCTACTCTTAGCACTAGTAGCACTTCTTACTACGCTCTAATTCAAACTCGCATTTATACGTAATATTGCGTATAAGGCGCCGCACGCACTAATAGTAGCATACGCAGTAGGCTACCGCAAGGGCGCCTAACGGCAAGGGAATTGGCACTACGCATATTAGACGCGATTCGACCCCAGACTAGGGCAAACTTACTTATAGTAGTTAGTAGTAGTAGTAATAATTGTTTCTACTACTATACATTAGCCTTATGCTATAGTAGTAGGAGTAGGGGACTTATATAATAGTATGTAGTTATTGTACTAAGGAAGGAAGATCCTATAAAGAGAAAAACAAATTTGAGTATATAACGCAACTTACGCTAAACCAAATATAGAACGGTACCGTTTATATAATAACGCGCTAAGTATATTACCGTATGAAAATCGTCACAACCTCCTAACGCTTATAGGCAAGCGTTCTTAAAGGGGAGAGGTAGTATAACAGCTGCACCTCCACTTAGTGCAATTACCTAGGAGTACGGTATTTTAAGGTTTCGCAATCTCGATTTAATATAGGGTTTTCTCAAATCGATCCTAAAGGGGCAAAAGGATATTCTTATATAATATTACGTAAACGGGCAATAGAGCTTCTAGCTGCTATATATATAAGGAAGAAGGGCTCTCCCCTAAGGAGGGTTCTTTAACTTCTTCGTTTCCTTTGTATTAGACCTATAGAATACGCCTTTTGCACCACTTCTTGCTCCTATACTTGATCTCGCACTTCGGCGGTTCTGTGTCGTTACAAAAGACAAAGAGGGAGGAAGCACCATAAGCAGGCTCTCTAAAGACAAGAACTAGGATAATTCACTAGTTAGGGGTAGAATAGGTAGTTGGCATTGCGCGCTATCTCTAAGTACAATAGTGGTCCTATATATACCCCCTTCGACCCTTAGCCGATTATATGACTCTGTCATATGACTTATATCACGTGACTCCTCCTTCGACTCTCTATCCCGTGACTCCTCGACTGTCACGTGACAGTCACGTGACTCCTTTTCTTCTAGGTCTCTACAATAACTAATCTATTTGACCTAGTACTTTAAGTTCTTTTAAAATAGGCGTATACTTAGTATTTTAAATACCTTATACTCTTCTTACTTAGCGATCTTTTCTATAGTAAGCTAGGGTTATTCCTAACCTAGTAAAGGGTTCTATAGATCTTTAAATAGTAGCTTTAGCGCAAAGATATTATATATTATAGAACTTATAAGCAGCTTAATCTAATATAAATTACCTACCTTTTTAAGAACCTTAAAGGGGCTGTCCTATTAATTAGCTAATTTCCTATTAAAGCAATAATTCTTAAGATTTTTTATTAAAAGGTAAATTATATCTTTAGGTTTTTAATCAGTTTCCCTTTAATATTAATTTATAGACTTACGCATTTTCTCTTAAGCGCGTTTTATATTATCTTTTACTACTTCTTAAGCTAAGTATATCCTCTCTATTACTAGCTTAGCCTTTACTTAATTTAATCTCTCCTACGGGTTAGACGTTTTTAAAGAGATCTAGTCCTAACTTATTTAAGGTATAACTTTATACTTAACCTAATATAAGGTTATACCAATTGAAGCGTAAGGGAGAATCGATTGCGTATAATCTATTAATCGAATCAATTTACTTTAATTATCTTAATAGTAATTAATAAAAGGCTATAGCCTTAAATTAATATACTTATTTATAATCTCCGTTTAGCTATTAGTCTCTTTATAATACGTTATAAAGAGTTTAATCTTAATATTAATAATATAGTAGAACTCTGTTTAAAATAAGAAGACGAATTAAGGGCCTTGGTCTAAGATAATTATCTTTAAGGTATAGCCGAATCGATAAATCCATTAAACGAATAATCAGGCAGTTCCTTAAGTATTAATATCTTTATAATAAAGGATTGTAATAGCGCTCTTACTAAGTCTGTGACCACTCTGTGTATGTAGAAAGCAGGGTCACAGCCACGAGGGATCATATAACCGAGTCAAAACCTTTAGAGTAATCAACTTAGAATTAACAACTAACGAGCTTAGAAGGAGCGGAAGAATGAAGCATATATATATAAATAAAAGTGGGTCTCGCGTACTACGCTTAGCTAAGCGGAGTATAGCCGAACTAGGTGCCAACCGGGGTCTATATGGTAATAGTTGTCATATTACCCCCCCCTTTGAAAAAAAGCTTATCTTCGAGCGCTTATCAATTTCCTTACTATTATTTAAATAATTGTAGTCGTCGATACCGTCTAAGTATGCTTTTAGCTATAGATTAATATTCTTAAGAGGACTAGGGAGCTTTGGGTTCTCTAAGTGAAAATCGCATAGCTTAATAAGGGCATATTTAAAGTCCGACGCGTTATACTATATTAGATCGATATTACGATTCAATTATAAAGCTTTGTATTTTAGCTTTCCTTGCTTCTTGCGTATAGTAAGAAGGTCCTTAACCTTATACTTATCGTTATTTGTAATATTGATTAGTAGCAGCGGGTCGGTTATTTGCCTTAGTAAGGGGTCGTTTAGTGCCTTGCGCAGGCGTTAAGGGTAGAATACGTTATATACCTTTATAGAGTTAGGTAACTTAAGCTTATATAAGCTAAAGACTTTGTTTGTAATATCAAAGGGGCTATTAGTAGGGAAATCTAGCTTCTTTAACGGTCGTTATATTAGGAAAGGGCATATATTTAGCCAAACCTAGTCTTTAGGACTAAAATCAATAGGGCGGCGTAAGCGATTAGCTTATTTAGCATTGCGCTTTTAAGCATATTATAGGTAGGAGGTAGTAAGCTTTTAAGCTTTGTAGTAGCGCGCGGTATAGTATAGCGCATCCTTACAATTGATTTTAATAAAGGGAGGCTTATTATCGGGAATATCGAGCTTCCAGTTCCAGTTAGTATAAGGAGCATAGCTATGAACGACCTCAAAGGGAGTAAGGCCGCCGAGGGAGTTGTATAGCAATATCAATTGTGTATAGTTTATTATAAGAAGGAATTCTGACCAGTTATCTTAGTAGTAACTGATAAACGGGCGAAGGCGCTTTTGCAAATATTGATTATAGATTTCGGTCTGACTATCTATTTTTAAGTAGTCGGCTGTAGAAAATTAGAGGTTTGTACTAAGAATTGTATTAAGCTGCTTTTAAAATAAAGAGATATATTAAGGACCTTGATCAGAGGTAATCGTATAAGGAGCGCTAAAGTACTTGAAAATGTAGTAAATATACAACTTAGCAGTTTCTTTTATATCGATCTTTTTATTGCAAGGGATGGAAATAGCTTGCTTACTAAAGCGATCTATAATAATAAAGATATTATTATAATTATGCTTATTGGTATTAGTAGATATATAGTCTATATTAATATGCTCTTATAAGCGAGTAGGAATAGGGAGCAGTTGTAGTAGCCCTGGCTTCTTATTATATAGGACCGATAAACGATAATATGTATAATAGTTGCGATAATACTACTTAATATAGGAGGAGATACTATGCTAATAGTATTAGTTAAAAAGCAGCTAATACGTTTTTAATATAGAAGGGTAGGTAGTTAAAATGTTATTATATACTTCTTTAATAAGAAGGGTTCGTAGGTGATCTACATTAGGTACTATAAGGCGCTCTTAGTATAGGAGCAGGTCGCCTTTTATAAAGTACTTATTTGCGTATAGTAGCTTGATTTTAAGTCTTAGAGCGGCTCTATAACTCGATTGTTCAGTTTGAACTAAAGAAGAAGAAGAAGAATTCTGCGTACTGCGCAAAGCTTATAAGCGAAGGGCGTATAGGCTAGGTGAGGTTCTATTAGCCTTAAGGACCTGGTCTATAATATGAAAAGCAAGGGAGAGGTCCGCGACTTTAAAGGCAAATTCATTATACTAGCCTAAGGGGCGCAGCGCCTTAGAAAGGAGCTAAGGGTCAATCTGTTCTAATTATAGTAAAGTGCGTATGCTATACTAGAAGCGTTTCTTACTATTTTAATTATTTAGCTTATCAACGCGCTTAGTTAAAGCGTTGGCTAAGGGGTTTTAAGAACCTAGTTGGTATAAGATAATAAAGTCGTAGTCGGCAAGGAGCTCGGCCTAGCGAGCCTATTAAGAGTTAAGATCTTTGCTAAATATAAAGTACTCTAGCGCCTTATAGTTAGTATAAACCTTGATTTTATAGGGTGAACCTGCGAGCTTTAGTCGAAAGTGTTTAAAGGAGCGTATAATCGCTAGCATTTCTTTATTATAGATAGCATAGTTTAGCTTAGCGGGGGCTATGGTTTTACTATAATAAGCGACTAGAAGCCAATTATCTCTATATAGTTGTGATAGGATAGAAGCGATAATTCCATCAGAAGCGTCGGTCTTTAGAAGATAGGGCAGCTCCTAGTAGTAGTATTAGAGCACTAGGGCTATAATAAGGGCCTATTATAAAAGAAGGAAAGAGTGCTTGCACTTAATAGAGAAAACAAAGGGAATGTTATTTTTTATAAGTTCTACTAAGGGCTTGGCTATTATATTATAATTCTTAATAAAACGATAATAGAAATTGCAAAAACTAAGAAACGATTAGATACCTTTAATAATCAAAGGGTACTTTTAGTTAGCGATAATAGAAACCTTATTTAGGTCTACCTTTAACCCTTCTATCGAGACAATGAATCTGAGGTATTTTATACGTATGATATTAAATTCGCATTTCTTTAAATCTGCTTAGAGGCTAGCGTCAATTAGTTATTAGAGCACCTTTTTAATATGAATCTTATATTTAAGTAAGTCATACGAATAGATTAAGATATTATTAAGGTATATAGTATAAAAATTATTGAGATAATTAAAGAGGATATTATTTATATAGTATTAGTATATAGCTAGGCCGTTAGTAAGGCCAAACGGTAGTACTTTGCACTTATACGCTCTATAGCGTATTCTAAATGTAGTCAGTTCTTCGGAATCTGGATTTATACATATATAGTAAAAAGCTTATTATATATCGAGCTTTATAAAGATCTTAGCGCTAAAGAGATAGGCTAAGGTCTTATCGATTAGCAGGAGGGGGTACTAATCTTTATAAGTTAGTGCGTTTAAAGCTTAATATTCTATACAAAGGCGTAGGGAGCCGTCGGGTTTCTTGATAAATAGGATCGGAGCAGCGTAAGGTGCAAACGATACTTCGATAAACCCTTTATCGAGGTTATCGATAAGGTAGGCTTTGACGGCTTCTAGCTCTAGGATTAATATCTTATATAAAGGGGAATACTTTAGGGCCTTTTCAACATTCTCTCTTAAATCGATCTTATAATTATAGGAATAGTAAGGAAGAAGCTAATTACTAGCGACTTTACTAAATGCTAAAGCATATTTACTATAAACTTAAGGAATAGGAGGTTCTTGCGCTAGCTCTGAGAGGCTAGTAGAGAAGGAGGCGATAGATATAATACCCTACTTATACTTCTTTAGGAGGTTATGCTAATCGCTGGATTTATATAGTATAAAAGAAGACCTATAGATCAACGAGTCAATTTCATATAAGGAAGTCGTAAAAATCTCTGCTTACTTCCGATTTTTTACAATTATATAAAAGGCGTAGGCCGATATATAGTACAAATTCACTTAAGGTAAGGAGGGTTTAACCTTCTTCCTTTAAAATCGGGATGGCTTATAAGAATTAATAGCAATAGGCGTTTTAATAGCAAATAGGAAGGAATCAGTTAAAGGCCTTAGTATAGAGCATAGGGGGTGTATAAGCTTTTGATTATAAGAGGCGTTATACGCTCTAAATATTACTTGCTTTATAAGAGGGGAAGCTGCTATATCGCTAGGCACTTTAAGGCCTTGAACTCTTTAGTCTGGAGTCTTTTATCTTTGCTATACTAAAGAGGTAAGAGGAGGTATTATAAAAGGGTCTTTATCTAGGCTAGAAATATATAAATCTATTAAAGCTAGTTGAGTGGCTAGCGAGACAGGGAGCGAGGCGTTAATTTGTTAGTCTATAGCAGCATTTTAGCGCTTAGTATCTTATTAGTAGTATAGGTTAACTAGATCTTATCAAAGGTCGATTAGTTCAGTATTCTTTACGTATATAATTATTAATAGGTAGGAAGGGGGCCAAATTAGCTTACGGCCTGCGATATCGATTTATATATAGTATTCTTTAAACTAATATCGCCTAATGATTATACTATAGTTTCTAAGGTTTATAATAAGAAAAGGAGTATAAGATTGCAAACGATTATTAATTATAAGATTTAAAAATATATAATAAGTGACTATAGTCCCTTATTTGCTATTATATTCCTTAATAAGAAATAGGATAGGTAGTCAGTGGAAAACAGGCTATAGAAATTTAAAAAGAGATTTGATTAAAGAAAAATCGATTAATATATAACTATTAGCTCCTATATCGAAAAGTGCAGATACTTTATAGAATAGGCCATTCTTAATAAGCTTAACTATAATAGTCAAAGCTTTGCTATTAAGAAGTTTTATTAAGTCAAGGTATCGCATATCTTTAAGGAGGCCTAGGAAGGAGGCTTTGCCTAGGCCCTTCCTTTTCCCTTCGAATCAACCTTTAGCTAGTTGTTAAGATCGATTAATAGCTCGTTATTATTAGGGATGTCTATTAAATCAACTTCAAGCTTATTGATCTAAAGGGAAGGCGATAAGAAGTATTGATAATTAAAAGAGGGAGCAGGGGGGGTCGACTTACTTAGAGCGCCTTAGCTACTATAGGGGTATTAGGTAGTACTAGGCGAGGGAGAGCGCTAATTACAATTACGATTATTATTATAGCTAGCCCTAGGGGCTAAGTAAGCCCTTTAATCAGCAGGGTAGCTCTTTTAAGTAGCTTTCGGAGCTTATTAGCTGGCCCGGCATAAGGAGGAATTCGCCGAAGAGGGGGTTGCCGAGTATAGAGTTTCCTTAGTATAGATGCCTATATCTTCTAATTGAATAGCTTCTACCTACTCTTTAAGAGTCCTTATACAACCCTATTGCTAATAGAGCCTTATACGAATATGCTATATAATCTTTTTGCAAAGGGCGCTTTAAAGGCGGTATTTATTAGTGATTTCGGCAATAGAGGCTAGACGGCTGAACTTAAGGTAGAATTCCTAAAACAGCTACTTATAGCTTATATAAAGCTTTTAAAAATCAAGTTCGGCGTTATCTTATTCTATTAGGTTAGAAAGGAAGTTTATAAGCTCTTTGATTAGCTACTTAAAGGGGGTAGGGTCTTAATGATCCTAGACCTTAGGCGCAAGGAAATCGCGCGCAATACCTTCTATTTGATTAAGGATGTAATTCTTAATTAAGCGTTCTAAGGAAAAGTAAGTGCGATAGTTATTTGTTATTAAGGATTTGAGATTCTTATTGTGAAATATGAGGGCTGGCCGATATGGTAAAGAGAGTATAAGGTAGTATTGAGTAGTAAGTAATAGTAGTAGTTGAAGAACTTAGAGACTTAGGAGGCTTAGGAGGCTTGATTCCTAACTATAGGAGCAAAGCAATCTATATATATAAAATATCTTGAGCTTCTAGAACCTTCTAGTATATTAGAGTTATACTAGATTATAAATCAATATAGGTATACGTAATGCAATACGTAATCCTTTGATTTGTAACATAGTTTTAGCTAAACTTAGTACTATAAGTCATAGTATGGAGACCTGAGATGGATAGGTCTTATGATATATATTATATAATTGACGTAGGATAGTAGGAGGATAAAAGGGCCATCTTTTATATATAGAGATAGCGCGTATTGCCATAGTACTAAATATACCTTATACTTAGGACTTATTCCTAATATCTTATCTAAGAGAGCCCGCTTATAGTGCTTCCTCCTTTTTGTTTTTAGGTCTTCCCTTAGGCCTATTCTTATATTATCTCCCTTCTGTTTTATATTAATAACCTATGCAGGGACCGATTTCTTAAGATTTCTATCCTTATATAACCTTATCGATCTCTTAGTTCGCAGATAAGAGACTAGCCTTTGAAATACGTCTTTAAAACACTTATAGTATCTTAATCAACTTTAAAAACCTTATCCTTAATCGCCTAGTTACTTAGAACTATTGATTTTTGTTTAGCAACTATTAATAACCTTAGATTTTCCCTTTTTGGCTCTGCTTTGAAAACCCCTATTTTCTTCCTTAACTTTGAGATTTTCGGAATTTTCGGCTTCCCAATATGAAAAGTTTGGCGAACCCTATAATAGCAATCTTAAATAACGGTAGTTTTAAGTACTTAAGTAATACTAAGCGCAAACTCTAACTGGAAGTGTCTCTTTAGAATCTTTAGAAATCTAAATCTAATAATTCAGCTGCCTTAGCTTAATAGAACTTTAAAAACTGCCTTAGAATCGTCTCTAAAGACCCCTTTATTCTAAGGACTAATAGGAATTGGCCTAAAGGCTAAGAAGAATCTTAAATATAAACCTTATCTTAGAAATTTATCTTAGATTAAGTAAACCTTACCTTATTGCAATTAATTATAATACTCCTATTAGCTATTTAGTACCTACTTAGAATCTCTTAGCAAACTCGGATTAAACTTTTAGTAGAATCCGGAATTCTACTCTTAAGCCTAGCCTATAAGTAAAAGGATAAAAAGATATCCTTAAATAACTTAAGGCCGCTACCTACTTTTTTAATATTAATATTAAAAAATACTAAAAATAATATCAATTTTAAACTTTTCGCTAACCCTTTGTCCGAATCTTTTCAAACTTGTCTTAGTTATTTTAAGATTGACTCGGATTCTAAATGTTCTTTAAGCCCTTTTGAATTTCGAAGTACTCCTTTTAGTAACTAATCATACGATATTAAGGCTTCCCTTTTGCCTTTTATAGATTCTATCAACCTAGACAGTTAGTATAAAATGATAATAGCTGCATTTAAGGCTATTATTAGCCACTTTCCCTTTCCTAGTTCCCTTAGTGCTCCTTACTTTATAAGAGCTAATATTACTAATTTCCTTAAGTAATATAAGGAAACTTATTACGATTTTAGTATTTTATAAGCGGATATGATTTCTTAGCTCCCTTGCTATTATAACTATATAAGCAAAGATATTATCAAATCCCTTCTTAAATAGAAGACGTATAATTCATAGGAACTCTTTATTAAGGCTCTCAAGTCTGAATTCCGAGAATTTGATAGATAGCAGATTCGCAATACTCTAGCTTTCTTAAAGGAGTTTGTTCTGATTACTCAAACTCCTAAGGAACTTAAGAACTACTATTGGACTTTTACTTGTATATCAAATACTTTAATCAGCTAGAAAATACTTAATAAAGTTGAATAAGACTGCCTTTTCTTACTTAGATTACCTACTGGCCTTTGAAATAAGATTATTAAGTATTTTAAGATCGATAAGCAAAACCTTATAACCTTTGCCTTATTTAAGGAATTCTTAGCCTTTACTTTAAAATCAGATCTTAGTGAGAGAACTATTAATACTATAGAATAGGAAAAAGCCCTTACTCCCTCTTATACTAAAGACCTTAAGAGCCTGGTTTAAGAACACTCGAAAGCTTTAGAAGTTATAAAGGAGGCAAAGAAGAACCTAGTAGTCATACCTTTCACTCGCGGTCCTAACCTAGGAGTGAGATCTAACCTTAAAATTAAGGAACTTAAGACCTAATTTATAGAACTCTAAATCTAAAGCTTGGAAACTAAGATTAATGATCTCTTATAGGAAAAATAGTATATTTTGCAATTTGGTAATAGGCAAAACTCGGCTACTATAAGCCAACCTAGTAGTTCCTATTACTAGACTCCTGCTTCTTATCATTCGGAACAACTAGCTAATATAAGAATTCAATAGTTGATTGAAGAAGGAGAAATTAATCCTAACTAGCACTTTGCTAATATTAATACTATAGGGTACTAAAGGAATAGCAATAGAAGACGACTAACCTGCAACTTTTGCAATAATAAAGAACCTAACTGCGCTTTATATAAGTATTGCAACGATTGCCCTCTTTTTTATCGTTTTATTAATACTAGAGTTATATATATTAATAAGTATGGGATGCTTTATATTAAAGATCCTAGGCTAGAAGCTATCCTTATTAAAAAGCACTAGAATCACTTATAGTTATAGACTATTCAAATAATAATATATAGTATAAAATAGGATGAGAATTTGGTCAAACGACAGCATGTTATAGATATAAATGCTAAAATTCCAACTTATATATATATAGGTCTAACTAGCAACCTACCTAAGGGAGTTCTTAAGGACCCGGCTTTTAACTAAACAGCTACTAAAGTTAAAGGAATCTTTATTTTAGGGTAGGTTAATAATAACGTATCTACTAATATTAATACTACTTCTATATTTAAAAACCCTTAGAATACTTATTGTCCTTTTAGATCTACTACTCCCTTAATACTAATAAAACTAGCCAAAGTCTAGAAATTAATATATGCAACTTAAGAATCTTAATATAGAGTTTAAACGCTAAAAGATATCTAATAATCTGGAACTATAGTAGATAAGGATAAAGCTGATATAGTAAACGAATTGATTAGAGATATAATAGACAAAGATGGCTTTAAGCTCAAAGATCAAGAAGTCGAAGTTATTATGTAGACCCCTGACCTTAAGCAAAAGAGACAGATATTAAAATAGGAGAAATTCGTTAACAAATACGCTAGTTCAACTGCAATAGAGAAAGCTATAGAGAATGTTATAGCTTAGCAAATTAACCTTACGTTTAAAGACCTATTTGATTTAATTGGACGCTTTAATAAAGTGCTAAGAAAGCATATCCTAGTTGCCTTTAAAGATTTGAATAATAATAAGGAAATGGAAATTATAATATAAAAGAACTTTAAGAAACACTTAGCCTTAATTAAATATCTTTAAATTGCAAAAGATAAAGGAACCTAGAGGTATTATAATATTATAGTAATGGCTTTAACATCTTAGAATATTAACCGAAATTGTTTAGCAATTGCGATAAAAAGCCCTATTATTATTTATTCTATAGAAGAATTAGTTAAAGCAAAGGCTCTGATCGATTATGGTTTAGAAGTTAATATAATGATTAGAAAAGTGGTGGAAATGGCTCGATTAATAATCGTTAGCGATCGACTCTTTATTTATTCGACTATCTCTGGATCGAAATATAATTTTGATAGATAAGTGAAAAACGTAAAGGTTAGAGTCAAAGGAATTATTAATTATACTGACTTTCTAGTAATAGAGAATTCTTCGAATGACATTCTTTTAAGAATGCCCTTTATTTTAGAATCTTAGCTAATATTTAACTATCCTAAAGATAGGCTTATAAAAGCTAGCCTTTAGAATATGGATCGATCCTTAAAAGGATAAATAGTTATTATAAGAAATATAGCCGAATTCTAGAATAAGGTTTTGAGAAACGATTAGCTAGTATAAGGGCTAGGCTTAATGCTAGTAAAGGAAGGCACCTAGCAAGGAGTTATAGCAAAAGAAAGGTGAGTTTGTCGATTTTGAATAATAGTAATTTGACTCGCGGTCTTAGACTAGGAGTCAAATCTGGAATTTTGAAAAATGGTACAATCGGCGTTTTATTAGCTTAATAATTAAGAAAAAAGAAAAATAAGGTAGAGAAGAGAGTTCGTTTTACAAATCTTAATAATTTACTAATTATTTTAAAAAACCTAAAAACCACTTATAGGCCGGACCTGTGAGTGAAAAATAATAAAATTACTAATAACATTTCCATTTATATACTTTAAATTGACAACTTAGAAAATCTTTTATTTATTTTTAAAAAGGAAAATTCGGACCATTTTATAGGATTTGATAAAAAAGGAAAGAAGTAAAGAAGCATAATACTAGCTAATATTCGAACTATATATAAAAGCAAGGCCGATAAAGTACGACCGGTGGATTGGGGAATCTCTGATGGCTTAAAGCCTGGAGGACTAGATGATTAGTTTGAATAAGATAAGAAGCTTCGACCTCTGAAGCTAAGTAGCAAATTCGATAAGTTTATTATAGGCAGATTTTCTAATAAACCCATTAGATATCGACTAATAAAAGAACGTTTCAATATATTGAAAATTAGCGAAGACTTAATAGAGTAAGAATGCGAACTACTTTATAAAACCTTAATAAATCAAGAGGACGCCTTGGCTTTTGACTAGATGGAACTTGGCCAGATTTGAAAAGAGGTTACGCCTTATATTAAGATTAAGATAATACCCTACGAAGCCTGGCAAGAGAAAACATTCGGGGTCCTTAAAGCTCTTTAAGAAAAGGTAATCGAAATGTTAAAGGATAGGCTGAAGCAAGGTATTCTCGAGTTCTATAATAGCCCTTATAGGAATAAATAGTTCCTAGTTGCTAAGAAAGAGAAGGGAACTTATAGACTAATAATAGTAGTAGTAGAGATGAACCGAGTAACTGTTAAGGACGCTAATGTTCCTCTGAATGTAGATGAGTTCTCGAATAAATTCGTAGGATTAACCTGCAGCTCTCTTATTAACTTCTTCTTTAAATACAACTAATTCATTCTTAACGTTAAATCAAGAGATATAATAGCAATTCAAACCCCTCTTAGGCTACTTCAGATAATAAGATTACCTTAAAGGGCTATAAATTCGATCGCTCAATTTGTTTAAATAATCTATAAGATACTAGTAGATTATATACCTAATATTGCGCTCCCTTATATAGACGATATAAGAGTAAAAGGATTAAGATCATTCTATAATTATAAAGAAGTTCTTCTTAATATACGACGATTTATAATAGAATACATTTAGAACTTAGACTAGGTACTTATATAATTCGAAAGGGCAAGAGCAACGGTCGGTCCAAAGTTATAATACTATCTTCTATCGATGGAAATTGTTGGTTTTATTACTGATTCCAATAGCCGAAGTCCTTAAAGGGCTAAAGTACTTAAAATCGACGAATGGAAGAGGTATTATAATATGGCGGAAGCTCGCGCGTTTATTAGTGTTATAGTATACTATCGCATTTGGATTAAGGATTTTGCTAAAAAGGCAGCACCTATTTACTCCTTATTTTGGAAAGGGGCTGAGTTTTAGTAGGAGGAACCTTAAATAGAGGCTATGAAACAACTAAAGCAAGCGTTACTTAAGGTGCTATATCTAATTAAAATAGACTATAGAGCCGATGCTAGGCTAATTATACTAATAGTTAACGCAAGCTTAATCAGATGGGGTGCTGTCCTTTAATAAGCTAACAGCTAATAGAAAAGACATTTAGCTCACTTTGAAAGTGGTCTTTAGAATCTAGTAGAGATAAAGTATAATACTATTAAATAGGAATGTAAAGGCGCTCTAAAGGCGATGAAAAAGATAAGAAGCAACCTTTATAGCACTTACTTTATCCTTGAAACTAATGCTAAAGTGCTAGTAGAACAATTGAATAGCGCTATAAGCGACCTATTAAGAGCCTTGCTAATGAAGTAGATTACTTAAATGAGACTGATGGACTTTGAAGTCAAATATATTCTAAGAATAAAAAATACCGCTGCTAATGGCCTTTTAAGAAGAGCTCGCCCTTACCCCTTTGATTTGATTAAAGAAGATAAAATAGATATTGATAAGTAGGTAGAGAACGAAGTTGGTTGTCTATTAATATATCGCCTTAAAGGGACTCGACTCGCGGTCCTGGCCTGCGAGTCAAATGAGAGAATTTTATCACTTAATTACTTAAGTAACTTTAAGGAAATTATAAAATTTTTAATTACGCTTAAACGACTAAAGACAGTTCCTCTTAAGGATTTTTAGAAGTTTAAAGCTAAAGCTCTGATTTATCTAGTGTAGGGATAGCGATTATTTAAAAGGAGCGATAACTTATTTCCTATATAGCTTTATATAGATGATAACAAACTGCAAGCTAAGGCTATTTAAGATATTTATAAGGAAATTGGCTATTAAGGAGCTGAGTCTACCTACTACTGACTCTTAAGGAAATTCTTTTAGAAGAGTTCTTTTAAAGACTATAAAGCCTTTGTGAAAAGTTGCATCCCTTATTAGAAACGAAAACCTAATTGTAAAGAGAATCCCCTATTCTTAACCTGGCTATTAGGCCTTTTCTATAAAGTCAGTCTTGATATTACATAAGTACTAATAATTGAAAATGAGATTATATATTTTATTCTAGTAAAGGAAGACCTATTAGGATGGCTTAAAGGACGACCTTTAAGATCTACTAACTTTAAATCTATTGCGAAGTTCCTTTAAAAAGACGTGGTCTATCGCTATAGACTTTTTAGCAGACTAACTATTGATAGAGGCTTAGAAAATAAAGGAGTGGTTAAAGCTTTTTTATAAAAATATAATATCAAATGGGTTCAAATCTTAGTGTATAACTCGAAAGCTAATAGAGTAGTAGAGTAAGGATATTGCGATATTCTTAATAGGCTATTTAAAGTTACCTGTAGAGGATTTAAGAATTAGATAAAACACTTTTATAAAATACTCTTTACTTATTAAATAATAATCTATAAACCGACTAGAGTTATACTATTTTTCCTTATCTATAGCAGAGAGGCATAGCTCCCTTTTAAATCCTAATAGCCTATTTAAAGATTGTTCAACTATAGTCAAATTCAGAACTATTCCAATTTGCTTATAATAAGATGCTGACAACTTAAGCTCTAAGATATAGATATAGAGGAAATCATTCTGCAAAAGAAACAATATTAGGAAAAAGCTAAGGAAGCATAAGCTGCTTTTAAAGTACTTAAAACGCACCCTATTTAAAAAGATAATCTCGTCCTAGTCTATAATATTATAAGAAGTATTGATATATTAGCTAATACCAAACTTGACTATTAATAGCTTAGTCTATTTAAAGTTAAATCTGAGTAGAAAGAAAAGGGATACTATTCTCTTTAGGAACTTAACGGAGTCGATATTAAAGGAACTTTCGCAGCCAACTGACTAAAGCGCTTTTATCGATGCGACTAGACCTTATTCCCTTTAGAAGATGAATCAGAAATTAATATAACCTTCGAATCTTTTATAAGAACCGACGGCGATATAAGCAATTTTGAACCCTTAGATAAAGACTAAAATTTTTCCAACTTGACCTATAAGCCAGTCTTATAAGTAAAGAATATTAAAATACCTAACTAATTGCAACCTTAAGTTATTATTCCTAAGATATTTGAAGAACGCAAATGGGAATACCGAACGATTTCCTAGCCTATCAATTGTCCTGCCTTCTTGCAATCTTTGTTTTTACATTTTCAGCAAGGTCGCCTCCTTTATTATTTAAGATATAGATCTTTTAAGATTACTTTAAATTCTTACCTGCTTTAACTTATTTTGCATTCTTGATATTAGCCTTTAATTGTAGCATTCCTATTACTTTCCTTAAATAATAAATAAAAAGTCCAATTCCTTAATATATATATAGTAAACCTATTACAGCTTATATGCCCTTTTAATTCTTATACCTTATTAAACTCTCTTATTTATAATCCCTATCTTTTATAAGTAATATACCTTTAAAGAACTTATAAATAGTTTCATCTACTATAATAGGGGATAAATAAACACTGGTTATAAACTTCTCTTAGGACAGCAGAGCTATTATATCGTTAGAAAGCTTCAAATCAACCTACGTAGCCTTAGGAGATATAGAGTAATAAAAACTCCTTTTAGCTTATACGAATGCCATTAATAACCTTTCAACCCAAGTGGCCCCTGGAATTCTCCAATTTGACAACTTCTTAACTAAAGAATTAAGACTAAAGGGAATCTCTAAAGAGGAATTCTTAGCTGACGCAGATTAATATATAACCTTGGCCGATACTTTCAGAATAGCTTAAGATAAAAAAGAAGAATCTATTCGACAACTGGATAATTTAGCCACTAATAAGAGAGGACTCCTGTTTCGTTTGCGCTTCTTAACAAATATTAATTCTAATAATAGAAGACAAGTATTATTAAAAATTCTTAAGGAAAACACTCCTACTACTAGAGCTATTCAGATTCTCAATTTCTTTATCATTTAAAAAGGAGTAGTAAAATTCTAAGGCAATCGAATTCGCGGTTGCAGATTTATAGGCCTATTTAATATAGTACTTATAGCAGTTGATAAGTCTATGAAAAGATCAAATTAAGCTATAGATATTACCTTACCTAATAGTACTATTATTAATATACTAAGGCTCTGCGCTTCTACTTATAGTTTGCTTATCTTAAAAGAGAACTAGACTCCTATATTAGGATTTAGATAAGATTTCTTTAATAATAAAAAAGGGAATTAGTTATTTATGGTTAAGCTTGCCTTAAAATTCGCTTTTTAGTCTAAAGATACGATAAGTGCTAAATTATATAATTTGACTTGCGGTCCTAGACTAGGAGTTAAAAATGAGAATTTTAGAACTGGACCTAACTTGCCTCTTACTAAAATAATTTTAGAAACCGCTATCGAATAAACTGCCCGAACGCTTAGCGTAGCCTCTTTGGAATTTTCGGAATCTTTAAAGGACTCTCCTTTAGCTAAACGACTAATTTTAGTTTGACCTTTAAGAAGGATAGATCGTTTGATAGCCACCTTAGCTAATCTGCAATTTAAAACTAAAGGATTGCGCGCCCGTTTAGACTCCTTTCCTAACAACTTAAAAGAGCTAGTTCTTAACTTCTTTATATCTATATGCAACTGCTTTGAAAACAATAATATAAGGGAAGACCCTATTCCTACTGCTTTAAAGATAATTAAAAGAGCTGTTAGATAGATTCAATAGCTTATCTTAGATGAGTTCGCCCCTACGGATATTGTTTAATTCTTTATTAATTATAGAAGTTAAGAAGCTAGTCTCTCGGATGCTAAGCGAGACTATTTTATCTTATAAGAAAGAGAACGCAAAGAGGAATCTATTGATTAAGACATTTATAATTATAGCAACGTGCCTCAATCGGTCATTCTTAACCTTAAGCTTAAAGAACGATATAATATTCAGGTGTCCTTTGCAATAAAAACTTGCTTTCGATAGTATCTTCCTAGCGTAAGAGTCGAAGGGAAAAGACTTTGCGACCTTTATATTCGCTCTCTTTCGGTTTACTATAGTCTTAATTATAAAGGATTTGATATTAACGAAACTATTAAATACCTTGAACTTCTTTACGCAGTAGAAGATATCGATCTTTTTCTAATCCACCTTAATAATCAATTCTTCATCTCTTCAAAGATACGCAAATCCAACCTATTAATAATAGAGGCATCTTTAAGTGCTATAAAATTCAGGGCTGATCCTAAAGCCTTAAAGGCGTTGGAGCCGATTGAATGGAACAATTCTTTCTTTTTGATATTATTAAGTAATAAATAGTAAGAGGAAATAGAAGAAGAAGGGTCAATTGTGATGCCTAAACCCTTTGGATATCGCTTCCTAACTGACAATTTTACTATTAATAATAGTACTTTCATAAGTATATTCCTCTCTATTATAAGATAAGAAGCAGAGATATATCTTTATCACTTCTGCCCTATAGATAGCATAACCTCTATACCTTCTTATTTTCTTTATAATATAATATTCAGTCTTACTTAATAAGTCCTTCGAATGTACTATGGACTCTACCTCTTAGCTATAATAGCAAGAAGTAAAGGAACCTATTAGCTTATGGCCTACCTTAAACCTCCCTAATTGATTGGCCTTAGTCTTTATAATTAAGTCGTTTTAATAAAGAGAGATGCAAGTACTGCTAATAAAGAAATTCCGATTTTCACTTACGGTCCTGGCCTGCGAGTCAATTTTATTAGAAAGCAAATCTTGGATTATCAGATCCTACCAATCAGATAAGGGCCAGCTTCTGAAAGCCTTAATAGGTGGGTCGGCTTTTAATTAAATGTGAAACTCACTCTATCTGTAAAGAAGATAAGTCGATAGACTTCTTAAGCACTCGGTTCAAAATCTTAACTAGCTCGAATGATTGTAAAATTGAAGCGAAAGGAGATCTTGCGACCTATTACTAATAATAGTAATCCAATTATAGTAATAATAAAACAGGGATACTTCCTTAAAATGCTTTTAGACAATTCTTATAGGACTAGTAGTTTTATAGCCTTTTGCAATAATTATATAGCTGTCTGCGATAAGAATACCTTAGAAAATAAGACTTGAATCTCTGATCTTATCTTTTCAATCTTTACTTTAGAGCAACCTCTAGTACTTTGATAAATTAATGCAAATAGAACTACTGCACCTTTTAAGGCAGCTTTCTATCTTGAGAATTGCAGTAGTCTCTTTAAAGCTATTATTAATCGACGCTCTTAAACGGATCCCTTTATTATAATTGAAGTATAAGAGTTGTTCCTTCTTAATAAGGACAAATTGAAAATCCACCTTATAAAATATAATTAAAAACTCTTTAATGCCCTTATTAAGGCCTAGACGAATGTTATAAATACTAAGTCGCTTCTTTATAGACTTAAGTCTTAAAGATAATGCGATAAAGTAAATGTTATCTAAGAGCCTAATGCACTAATTGATAAAGGCATTATTATAAGAAAATTCGGAAAAGAGACAAACTAAGACGCTAGTATAGTATTAGACCTTAATTTAGAAACCAATTCCTTATTTTTACCTTTAAGCTTAGAAACGCTAAGACTGACTCGCAAGCCTAGCCTATAAGTAAGGTTGGACTCGGCTGGCTTAAGCTTATAAGATAGTTTGGATAAACCTTAGTTACTAAATCTAGGAGTACTAATAGAAGATCCTTTGAAAGAGGTCCCTAAAGCTGAGAAATCGCTAAAAAGTGAGAACTAACGTAAGAGAAGAAGACTCTAAAGTGATAATAGAACTAATAATTGAGTCGACTTGATCTAAAGAATTATAATCTACCCCCTTTTGAAAACTATTTAAAGAGATTGCGGATTATAGTTGAATTTTTTAAGATTATCTACTTTTTATATACCTACACCCCTTTATTCTTAACCTATTATTCTATTTTATATATATTCTTTATTTACTTTCGTTTTTATATGATTTATTTTTTAATTATTCCCTTTATATGCAACTTTCTAATACTTACCTTTGAAATGTTGATATCACCTTTAATAATTATCATTTACTAATTATAGGTCCTTATATACGTTATACCCCACTTTTATTCCTACTTCCAGCCTCTTTATACCCACTTTTCCTTTGTACACTAGTGCGACTCCAAACTCTATAAATAAGCCTCTTCTTATACTACGATTTTACTTTTTTTACTTCTCTTTTCAATCCTACTAGACCTATAATATTAGCACTACTACTATTATCTTTCTATTATCAATCTTTTCAAATATAAGTCTATTATATTATTAATCTTTCTTAAATAATTATCTCTTTATTTAAAGCTACCTCCTTTGCTAAATAATTCATTATAGCATTACTAATCATAAGTAAAAAGGCCACACTTAAGAAGAATATATCGGTTATTACCTTAGGCAGCAAGTCCTCAAGCACTACTAATAATAAACTAATATTAGAAGGAGGGTTCTTATAAGATAGTAAATCACTAAGATTATTAGAAGATATAGTAAGTACTTATAAAATGTTAGGTGAGACTGAATAGTAGGTATTCTTGAATTCATCTATTGAGGTGCTTAATTATAGAATTTCTACTATTAAGAAAGGATTCTTAGGTTTTGATAATTTCCTAGATAAGGAACTCTAAGGCAAAGGTATTAATTATAAAAAGTTTTTATAAGAGTATTAAGGGTATACTAATTCAGTTGATTTATTTTAAAAGAATTGAAATAAGAAAAATAAGTATATAAAAAGATTGATGCAATTTATAAATAGCACTTATAGCACACTTTTCCAGACCTACTTTATAACTGATATTACTACTAATAACGTCCTATAAGGGCTTGGTAAAATTTTTGAAATATACTAACCTATAGCAAGGGCTATATAGGTTTTAAACTATTTCACTATTTAAGAAGGTATAAAGAAGTTGTAGGAAAACAGTATTCGAGGCAGAAGATTTATTGGATTCTTAAGCACTATTATGCATTCTACTATTTAGACTATAAAAGACAACCCTACCTAGTATAATAATTTTATACTCTTTGACTAAATAGTTCTAGACACGCTTAGCTTATAATAATTATAATATAGTCTACTTATTATAAAAGAAAAGATGATTTATCTTACTAAGTATACTATAAACTACTTTGATAATAAAATAGAGAGATAGGAATTTGTTATCCCTACTGCTGCGAAGCTACTACTACCTATGGCCGAATTAACAAATGAGCCCGACTTAACTTGTAGGCCTGGCCTACGAGTAAAAGAAGCATATGATAAAGAAGTCCCTAAGTATAAGGTGCTTATAACACCTAAAGCTTAAGTAGAATACCAGCTTGACCACCTATCTTCCGACTTAGATGAGTTTAAATTACCGTCCTTAGAAATCCCTTGAATACCTTGAACGCTAGTAGTAAGTAAATTAAGCTATAGGCCCGGCCTATAGGTTAGAACATATAATAATATAGACTTAGAAGATAAGCTAATAGATAAAGTGGATAGCCCTATTACTAATGTATTAGAAATTTTTAATAATATTAAGAAGGATATATCTGATATTATATAGACCTTTTCTAAAGATCTGCAAAAGTTTATTTTAAAATTCTATAAGTCTATAATAAAGCGTTTGAAAAAGGAAAACTAAGGAGATGTTTTATTAATATAAGAGGTAATAGCAAGAGCTATTAAATAGATTATAAAACTGTAATAAGACAAATTCTCTTTAGATAATATCATATAGTTCTTTATTAATTATAAGAAATCAAAGGGCGACTACTATATGCTTAAGGAGAAGCCTAAAGATATTATAATAATAATCTTTATAAAATGTTATTAAGTCCCTTTTAATATTAAGATAATACTATAGTATGGTAATAGATTCAAAGTCATAGTGATACTAGAAATAAAGACTCGCCTAAGTAAATTTATAATAGGGATATTTAGAGACTTCCATTTTGAGAAATTTTATGCCCTTTATAAACGACAATATGTACTATACTACGGACTAGTATTAATAGGCATTACTAATAAAGAAGTATCATCTAACCTTTATAGATTTTGCACTACTTCTGATCTAAGATTGTTCTTATTATACCTTGGAAATTATGCGATAGTGGCCACTAGTAATAGAATAGCCAACTAGATTAAAAAAGATATATTGCTAGGTTTCTCTAAGTTTAGAGTGGCACCTAAGGCTTTAAAATTATTTTATAATATTACTTGGACCCTTGCCTAGTATAAAATGATACTAACTAAGGATACCTTAATATCGCTTTATACTAAGGGTTTCTTAAATATGCCTAAATTGTTTAGCTGCGCATTCCTAAGCATAGTTTATACGTATGGTTATGGTTCTTAAGGAAAGAATTCATTTTTAACATTGGTATAAGAGGAAATAGAAATATATAGGTACTATTTCCGAATCTTAGATAAGAAGCCTTTCCTTCCTTCTACCTTCTTTTATAATATGATTTACAGTTTGATATAATAGACTTTGAGGATGCACTATAGGCTATATCTTAATGCTCTATTAACTTGCTATAATTCTTTATATAAGCTAGTAGCGTATCTTAAGGTTATATAGTTTATAGGTATTGACTACTATTCGAGAGTTGTTTCTACTAAGATTAACGCTAATATAAGATTCGTAAAGCTGACTCCTAGGCCTAGCTCGCAGGTCAGCTCCCCTAATAGCAGGACTATTAATTACTATATGATACTTATAGTAAAACAATCAACTGGAGAATTCGCTATATAGGAAAAATCCTATAAATTATTAGCTCTTACTCCCCATCGCTTAAAGAATGCTTAATAGGTCTTACTAAATCTAGTACAAAATGTAATATAGTGGAAAGAATTGAATATTAAGACTAGGATGCTACTTAAGGAATATATCTCTAATAAGACTACCCTATTCTCTATATTTATAAGATAAGGAACGTTTATTGACTTAAAGTCTGGCAGAGAGCCTGGAAAAGGTGGGTTCCTTATTATTAGTAACAACTATACAGAAGTTATTAGTAATGACTCACTTGAAAATGGTACTAACCTAAACGAGTTTTATATTAAGTCTATCTGTATAAAGAAACTAAGTACTGCGAGATAGAGTATTACTAAGGAATCGTTAGCTAAGTTTTATATAACACTTAATATGACAAAAGGTGGCCTACTATTAGAAGTACTTATAAAGAGACAACTATAGAACGATCTATTAGTAGTAATAATAGTGAAAGAGTTGCTATCTAAAGATATAGGTCAGCTGATAACCTATTTAAAGAAGTATAAGTAAGAACTTTTTAATGATTTTACCTATACTTGGAAACTGATTTAACACTTAAAGCTATAACTGTATAGGGACAAATCCTAGGCTAAGACGAAAGGCACTAACGATAATATTAAGGCTAATAATATGATTGACGAGACAATTCTTCTTAAGAAGTATAGCATTAAAAAGCCTTATGCAAAAACCCTTGATACGACTCCTAGGCCTGGCCCGCGACTTAATCTAGAAAAAGGCAAGGCTAAGGAAGTTATGGCCGTAGAATCTCCTACCGCATCCCCCTTAATAGCAGATGACTCTTTAAAGGATGATAATAATAATAAAGAGGATAATAATAATAATACTGCAATATAAGTCTCCCTCCCTATTAATAGAAGCTATTAAACTATACTAGTATCTTTATGAAATACTAAAGCTCTTGCAATACTGAGACTAGACTCTTCTAATACTAATAGTGAACTATTAAGAAGAAGTAGGCGCTTTATAAAGAGAGTATTATCTAGTGATAGTTCTCCCTATCCCTTAAAGAGAACTAAGGAAAATTGACATCTAGGTTAGTACTATTTTTGATTGTTTTTACAACTCTATAGCTTGTTTGTTTGTTTTACTAGTTTCGTTTTCTGACTCCTGGGCCCGGCCTATAGGTGAAAAGTGCATATAAAAA
>JAENRP010000289.1:0-57558 GCA_024741835.1 Diplocarpon mali
ATACTTGGTACATGCCCGAAATAATGTACAAGTGCTGTCTGTGCGTAATTCTACCGGTTTCTATTAACAGGGCTTATATACAGGGGGTATAGCCAATGATTTATCTATAACGATTCGCCGCTTTTTGCACTGAAAATCAACGCTTTTAATATGGATTCTTTATTTAGTATACCGACTCTAAAGACACCTACAAAACAGACCTCTCGTGACGAACGAGTACGCTATCAGACTCTTTATTTTGATGCCGGTTGGACTCACAATTAGATCGCCCTTCAATTGAACCTTACTCGACGTTAAGTTCAGTACGCTCTACGGACTCGATTGACTCCTTAATATTATCTTTAAGGCTGTAAAGCTCACTTAAATACTCTATAACGAAAACACCTTATTCAATGGGTTAGGAAATTGTAAAAGCAGCATTGCCAAGTATCTAGTGTGCACGGCCTAGAATTGTACATTATTTACCCATGATACTAAGTATAACTTTCGCAGCAAAACCTTACTACTATCCCGGATTGAAACTGGTACCTGGGTCGGATGTTTTGCTCTTTCAGGACATACATCAAGCTCAAGATTGGAAGCGATATACGTATACGCCTAGTCTACCGGGGTGATGCAACAAATGAATCAATAGCTTGGGACTTCCACATCGTCCATCACTCATGTCCGTGAGCGCACTACGGGACTCGACTTTCTTCCAGTTTATTAACACCGCTAGCGATATAAATGCGAGAAGAAAGTTCCACAATCTTGTTGTAGGAATAGAGTGAATATCGGTCACGTGAATGGTCACATGTAAAGCCTTGGCATAGGCAGTATTACTCTACTTAGGTCTCTCTCCCTCGTCTTAGGATAATAATCAACAACGAATACAACCAACAACAAAATTGATTCTCCTCCCTCTTAGTGTGCACACTTTGTGAATCCAACGCTTGTCTCGACGGATTAGCCTCAACTTAATCGCCGGACTGGATGCTAGGTCGGCTGGAAATCTGAAAACCCCTTGAGCTGATGAGTACTTGGTTGCGGTAAAGTCTGCCGGCTGGGATGGTATTCCGAGAAGGAGAGTAAAAGGAGGCTGGAGAAGAGAGAATTGCTAGCCAATGGATTTTGCATTCAGGAAATGTAATGTCTTTGAATAACTACCCCCTGCCAACATTGTATGTGGTGAAGAGGAGTGAACTGCAGTTGGGGGGCTCTACTTGACTACGAAAACCATCCTCAGGTCATCTTCAGTTTGATAAGTTCCTAACTCGGAACCATACTTTTCCAAAGATATAAACCGCATCCTTTCAGGTCAGGAGAAATCCAGCCTGGCTGTTTCAAGCACTCCTCTGAGTATTCATAATAGATACCTTGCTGTAATGCATCCGCCCTACCAAGCTGATCTTCCAGCTCACTTGAATCAGACGCGAGCAATGCATCCTTGCCCGCAGTAAAGACGCATGCGTATATCTTACATCGAGTGATTCTACTCAAAGTCCACATTGGACACCCGATTCTCGAAACAATGAGTTTTTCTGATTATTGAACCAACACCGCAAGCTTCAGATTATGTCCCTCAAAATTTCAGACCTCCCAGGCTTGCTCGCTGGGCCAAGCATTATTGGCTTAGTTCTCGCGCGAACGACGAAGGAATACAAGATGATTCCATTGCTTCCATATGTCGTTGAACTGCTAGCTGTAATTCAGCGTCGCTTGCGAGCCAGCCAAGAATGGTCATTTCATGTGGTTTGCGACCTTGGATACACCTGGGATCAACGGTTCGTCGGGAAATGAAGATTAGTATTATGCGCAACTCAACATCTCGTGGCTTGTCCACAGCACAGCAGACGAAGCTCCAGAAATAAGCTCCAGGAGGATTCAGATGATGAGTGACTCGGCAGAAGGTTTCGAGACGCGAACCAAAGCAGGTCGTTCGCTCGTAGTACTCCGGGTAGCACCGAGGTTGTTGAAATCAAATTGACGGACTGGCCTTGCCTCGATCGGCCGAATTTTGGCGTTGAGGTTACCTGGATTGGGGATGCAGCTCGCGCGACGACTATGTGCAAAGCCCAAAATGAGTAAATCGGGTCTAGGGAAGAGCTGGCCAGAAATACAGACAAAGTAGAATCTGGTGAATCATGGAATTCTTGTTGCAAAGAACCCGGCACGGCTTTTGGAAATAGTCAAACGAGGCGAGATAGCCCAGGAAGACGCTATCACATAGCTTGAAGCTGAGAGAAGGCCAAGAGCCTATTGGAACATAGCCAGTAGTCGGCAGACATGCTTTGATACCTGTGAACTCACGAGTGCCGAGAGAGACAGTATAGGACAAGAAATGCGTTATTGCCTGGATAGAGACACGATTGATATCCAGCAAGGTGGATGGTTAGTAAGATCGTATATGATGGATCTTTGAGAAGAGTACGGAGGCAATTTTGATCTTTCTCCAGTAGTTTACCCGATAGGACTTATTATCACGCTATTCATATAAGTACTGGTATCCAATATTATCTAGAGATATATTCTGCAATCCACTTCCATTCGCCTTGCCTCCGGATCAACTCGTTGGCGTGCCATTCTCGCTTAACGCGCCGGCCACAACAAAAATAAATAATAACGCGTCCGATTTTGCTCGGCTGAAAGTAGCCCAAAACATGTCCCAAAATTACGAAGACCGAAAAATACAAAACTCCAGGACAGCCCAGACAAGTCTGAGGTGCCCTTTGAAAATCCTCCGCGTCGGGTTGGATTTTTTTGAACTCACCCCCGTGGGAGCTTGTTCAAGCTAACGTCTCCACCAGAAGGGCAGTATTTCTACCACGCTTCTAGTGATGTCAAGCTTCCTGATATTCCGATTGTTGAAGGAAGCAAGTTTTTATTTGGATTGAAGGTGAGTGAATTGGCCCTCAGCCATGAAGCGCTTAGCTCCGACGAGACGGCATTGGTTCTCCTGTCCCAAAGACGCAAGCATCAGGAACTTTTTTGTCTAACAAATGCGTTGATGCCAAATAAATTGCGAGATGTTATTCATCTAAACCAACCTGCTCAAAACAGCGTTCAAAACATCGAGTGCAAATCCACGCAGACCCGAAAAGCAGGCCTGTCAGCATCGTAAATACACGGGAAGATATCCTCCACAAATCCAATGCGAGCCCACCATAACTTCTACCAGCCACGATCCTCGACATCTTGTATCTCTTGCTTGCGTCTCAATCATGTGCTCGCAGCTCCAGCCTGTTATCTGTCAAGACTCCGGATACCATAATACCCAAGGAGATGGATGTTAAGCTTGTCGCAGCTCCTCAGCTAGGTCTTCTTGCTTGATTTCCCAGGGAGAAACCATCTCAGCTTATTGTAATTCATCGGTTGAGGACGCCGGCGGCTTATTCCATGGGAGGTCAAGCGCTGCTGCCTGCAAAATATCGACCGAGCCTTTTGGGTTGACGTCCCATGGAGAGGTAAGCTCTGCTTGTTGCAAAGGCTCAGCTGACACATTCCATGGGGTTGCATAACCTGCATGAGAATTTCTGCTGATCACGGAGCTGAGAAGGGACTCTCCAGGTCCGTGCTTCCCACTCCAAGAGTTTCCAGGCTCTGCTGCTGCTTGCAAAATGCCGCTGGACTCTGATTCTTCATGCTGTGCAGTCCACGGCGATATGAGTTTTCTGGGTCTAGAACCAGCACCCAAAGAATTTGCAAGCCCTGCTTCTTGTAAAATGCCAACATATTCTGACTCTACCTTCTGCGCCGGCCAGAGACTGTTGAGCTTGACCGAGTGAGCGCCACCAATGCAGGACTTCCCGAACTCTGATGCTTGCAAGACGCCAGCAGACTCGGGATGTGCCTTTGGTATAGTCCAGGGCGATTTAAGATCGACTGGCCGAGTACCACCAACTGCCACACGTTCTCCTTGCCGTGCTCCCCATGTACGAGAGGGCATGAACTGGACTCGACTTGACTTCACACTGAACAAAGATTCTGCTGGCTGCAAGACTTCAACATGTGCGTTCTCCACGCTCTCAGCGCCCCCTCGAGAGACTGAGTAGCATCCTCTCATCTGCAGGTTCGGCCTCAACGTCAGGCGGAAGAACTTGGCATCAGTCTTGCACTTCAGATCCCACTTCTCGGCCTTCATCTTGAACGCCTCGCCTCTAGCAAACCACTGCATAAGACTGACTTCTATCCAGTCATGGTTCAGATTGCTTGGGCACACGAAGTATCGGTGTGAGAAGACAGGGCCGAAATCGTGGCGGGAGGTGAGGTGGATCACGTATGGCGTCTCAAGAGTCAGAGGGTTATTCTGCAGTGCTTCCTGGTCAAAAACTGGCGCTAATTGGGGCACGATCTCGTCGGGGGTACCGGGGCCAGAGGACTCGGGTTCGATGCCCATGATGAGGCAGAGGAGATCTGCAGAGTGTTGGCGCCGGACGGCAAAGCTGATAAAGGAGTGAAAGATGGCTTCGTGCAGTTCGCGATTGGGATCGTTATGAAGTTTAAACCGAGACTGATATTGAACTTGCAGGGCTGCCTGGCAACAGAAAATAGTGGAGGCTACGGAAGGCGCTGACATGGTTGAGTATGCCTTGGCAGTTGCTCTATCGTGGAAGAAGATATGATTTTGTGTTGATAGTTTGAGTTGGAGTTAGAAAGTAAGCTTTTTAGTTGGAAAAGTTCCAGGTATGTATATGTACATGGAATCTCTTCCGACCATTCACCCAGTCTGGCAGCTAATACTGTAGTTTCAGAGTCGACTTACTGGGACCGGCCAATCTTTCTCAGAGGAGTCACAACTTTGTACTCACAGCCTTCTCTGCCTTTTGTTCATCGAGGGAGAAAAGCAATCGAACTCTGCAGAGGAAATACGAATTTAATTTGATTGCTTGCTTCGAGCCTTCACAATGCTGCCATACTTCCGCCACGGATAATTTCACTTAATCCCTGGATCACTTAACGGCCTTGGCTTTCTGTTTATAAAAGTGTTTATGCAGACTACCAACATCATTTGTTTGACAAATATTACTTGAAGGCTGTTGAAGTATAGGTACAAGGTGACTAGACCGCCAACAGAGCGCAGTGAAATATCTAGAGTCACCGGAATGGAGAGGGCATAGCCGCGAGAGGCGACCAGACACTCATTCAAGGCATGGGATGAGCAGGTGGCCGCAATATTATACGTACAAACGATGAGAGCCTTGACCACCAAGACCAGATATGCCAGTGTTTATCATCTTCTATATTTCATGACTGCTATGCGAACAGAGTCAGCAAATACCGAAGATGATCTGTCAACTGTATATCGTGCAGGGAGACCAGGAGCGGAGGAATCCACACGAAAATATCAACTGTCGTCTAATACAGCGATACGAAGACTGGAAGAGCTAACGTTTCTCGCCATGATTTGACTCGGACTTGCTGCATACTCTGCATCTTGTCTCTGTGTTCAGAATAATCGCGAATCCAGCCTGGGTCGTCTCGATGTTTCGGCATTACCTAAGCTACGTCACGTGCCCAAAATATATAGAGACGATGCGCAGAAGTGCCGCGCTCCGCCTGAAGTCAAAGCTTTGGGGGCTCACGTGGCAATAGCAAGTTGTTCAGACGGGCAAAATTCAGGCTTTCGAGATCGACACCCAGTATCCGATACAAAAAGGTAACCTGGTTCTGGTTTCTGTTCGGGGGGCCTGAGATTTAGATAATCGAGCATTGAAAATCAATGAAGCGCGCAGACGACTACTATATATGGAGAACACTGAATGCAAAGCCAAATACCAGATGCCGCCAATAGAAAGGAATTTCGAAATACAACAGGGAGGACGCAAATCGCGGCCCTTTGCAGCAAGTATTTAACGATCAGCACTCGAAAGAGCTCATGTCGCTTGACTCGCTTCAGTCCACCCCTCCTGAGGCGGATTACAGCAGCTGGAAGTTTCTACGCTGCCTTGAGCACTGGTGGTGTGTGAGCATCGTGAACTGTGGAGGTGGTGGCTGCCTGTTTATTTGTTTATTTGTTTGTTGCGGGATGCGATCAATCTGGCAAGCAGAATGAAAGGAGGCTCAAATACCATTTCCTGTTTTACTTGAGGCTCGATAGTGGAGACAAAATATCATGGCTGGATAATTTTCGTAGGACAGTAAGTATTAACTTATTTGACAAAAATTCCACGCTAAAACTTACTCAGGAGAGTACCTGGGGTGGATTCTTGTGGATCGAACACGGCAGTATATACCCCTTATACCGACACTCACTTCCGATTTTTGGCAGCTCTCTTCTCGCCCCGTACATCCTTCTTTAATCGGGCATCAACAATCTTGTACTTACCCTTGACACCTCTAGGTCTTCCAGCAATAGCTTTATTGTTACCTCTCGCGACCACCACCTTGACCTGCTGCTTCGGCTTCTTCTTTGCAGCCTTGCTCATCAACTTCGCGATACTCGTTGCCTTTTCTTTTTCTGTCATGCCCTCCTCGTCTTGGAGCAAGGCGGACTTCTTGCGCAGCTTCTCTAGACGTTGGGCAGCCTTAAACTTCTTCCTGTCCTTGGCCTCGCGAACTTTCTTGATAGGTCTGGCGTTCAAGGCGCGGAGCTTCTCCTTGATCGCTGCAGCTCCAGCTGCGGTAATTGGACGATGAGGCTTATCATGTCTGTGCTCGTCGTCCAAAAACCATTCTGGAAGACCATCCCGGTCCTTGAAGGCGTATTTGTTGAAGCCTTCATCTATTAACTCGCGGGTAGTAACCTCTCCTGAAGCGATTTTTTGTGCTAATGACATTGCTTCTGCCGTGATGATGTCGATGTCTATCGAATGTTAGCTTCTCAGAAACGCACAATGTGGAAACGTTATGCTCACCGAGTCTGCCGTCTTTTTTGGGTTCCTGCTCCTCCCACTCTTTCTCAGCGGCAGTTCTCTTTACCACTTCGAAGCCATCCTCGTCGTCGCTCTCATCCTCTGCATTGGCCATAGAGAAATCTTCTCCGGACTCTTCCTCTCCCGCCATCGGCCGTATCGTATCGAGCTCTTCGAGAGCTGCGGAGATCTCCTCTTCGTCCTCTGCTTCCGATTCCGGGTCCTCAGGTAGGCCACCAATATCCTTGAAGATGTCTTGGTCGAAAAACTGGGCTGCTCGCCTTGAAAGACCCCCAGCCTTGGTGTCTTTGCCTTGTAAGTCCGTCAAAAGAGGCCGCTTTGCAGGTCGCTCTTCATCAGACGACTCTTCACTACTATCCTCTTCCAGCTTTTCATCATCACTGTCATCCTCCCCTACTGAGAAGCCTTCCCAATCACCGTCTTCGTGTTCTTTTCTCGCTTTCCTCGCCTTGAACTTGGCGTCGCTGTCTGATTTTCTTTCCTGGTATTGATTATATAACGAGTCGAGTTCTCTATCGAGCCTATCCTCTTCATCATCGCTCTCGCTATTTTCTTCATCAGATTCAATTCCATTTATATCTCTCCGTCGGTCTGCTTCGGTCAAAATGGCCATCTTTCCCTTCGCGATCTTGTCCACGGCTCCAGACTTGTCGATCGCCTTGAGCCCAAACATAGAGCCCTCTCCATTGGGACCTGCTTGCTCCATACCGATTTCTGTGGGCACCGTCATGTGAAGTTGCATCCGGATGATTTCCTTCTGCTTCTTTTCATTCTCCCTTCTCCTCTCACGTTTCCTCCGTCCACTCTCCCTCTCGCTCAATGCTTGCAACTCTTCTTGAATTTTCAACTCCTCGTCCATAGGTTCTACCTCCGCAACCTCCTCCTCTGCCCCGGCCCTGGTCTTCTTTGCTGCCAGTCCAAAAATTTCCCTAAGCTTTAGTCGCCATTTGAGGAGCATTCGGAACTCTTTTCGCCCAAGAACCCTGATATCTGCGCAGGCGATTCGGATGTCTTCTGTCGTTTCCGGTAGCTTGTCGATCGCTGCGAGGGCAACATCGCCGTTCGGAGGCTGAGCGAAACTCAGTCGATTCATGCCACCAAGAATAGCGATAGGATCGGTCGTCTGGATGAACTCGCTAGCAGTCACTTCCTTGAACTGCGTATAGTTTCCTTCCTCGTAACCATCTCTCTTACGCTTCTTGATCTCGGGATTGAAAACCTTTGCTTCATTATTCGGCGTAGGATCCGAAAGTTCTGCAAACACGGATCGGGGATCGAGAAACTTGGGATCGATCCGCTTAGGCGCTTTGAAGCCGCGGCAGACGACGAAAATTTCTGCAGAGACATTTCTAGACGACGGTGGCTTTGTTGCCTCGACCTTGGCGAACAGTTGATTGAATACCCAGAGAAGACTGTTGTAGTCCTTAGATCTAAAAACTTTCGTCACGAATGTTCCGCCTTCCACCAAAAAATCGGTCGCCAGCTTCATTGCTTGTAGGACCAACTCCGCCTGATTGAACGAATCCTGGACCCAAGCTGTGCCAACATTGGGAGCTCCATCGTGGAGCACCGTATCCGCCTTCCATGTCTTAAGATGCGATCTAATTGTAGCTCTACATTTGTCTGTTGTAATGTCGCTTTGGAAGGTAATAACTCGAGGAATAGCTTTGATTGGGGAGAGATCCACACCCACAATCAAACTGCCCACAGGCATACATTCTGCGGCTACTTGACACCATGACTAGAATCGCATTAGACCATAGAACTGAGAGAAGAGGCAGGGAGGAGAGCCTACTCCAGGAGCGGCGCAAAGATCCAACAAAACTTTACTTTTTTCCAAAAAACCATACTTCTTGTTTAGCTGGATCAGTTTGAAAGCAGCTCGCGCGCGATAACCCTTCTCCTTGGCCAGTTTGTACCACTTATCGAGACGACCTTTACCGTGCTTCTTTTGGATACCCATATTTGCGGATAGTCGAGTGTCGCAAGCTATGACGACCCATGGTCCACGGAATTTTTTCGTACTTATCGCCAAGACTTTCAAACTATCCATTCGCGCTAAGATAACCTGATCTGGACCCCACTTTAAATGCTGATGTAAGCCAGAAGATGTTTCTCGACGCGCACGACGCGTGCGGCTCGTGTAAAGTGGTTTCGCGAATCTTGACGCTCTAACACTTCAACATCGTCAACCCGTGGTGCACGGCATCACTAGGTCAGAAAGTCCTTCGATTTTCAAGATGTCTTCTGCCAAACCCACAGAAGAGCAGGCGCCCGTGGTCACTTCAGAACCCCCAATATCAGAAACTGCGAATAACCTCTCTCCACCACGAACGTCCACAAAGAGAGGAACGAAAGAGCGACGAGAACCCTCTGTGACTCCCCGAAAGTTCACCAGGTTCTTCGCCCCCAAAATATATGGTAGCCTGCCGAGAAGCAAAGCCAGACAGGCCCTGAACGATATCACCACACCAGCCTTGAACCGAATCACACAGTCGAGCCCTATACGCCCTTTCCGAGATACAGATGGTCCAGGTAGCAGTCCGTTGGGGTTGCTGACTAGAGAATCTAAGAGAAGAAAGTTCTACCATGCGTTAGAAACTTCGAACAAGGAGCATGGCTTTGTTGGATCACACCATGATGGGGTCATGTCTTCACCTTGTGAGAGAGCGATGCATGCTTTCGGCGATGGTGACAGTGAATCAGAGGAGGAAATTGAGGAGCCAGTACGACCCCAACCTCTGAAGCGGATAAGAAGAATGGAGGACCGAGGACTAGGAGGACAACTTTTCAGCCGGAGTATTGGAACTTCAACACGTCAACGTTGTGTGTATCCTGTCAATGGTTCGTTATCAAAATTTCCCACTTAGGAATTATATTCTAATCTTGCATAGACTGGCGAGATCATACTGCAGGCTTTTACAGTAGGCCACATGATATTCATGTCAGTATGAGTCTGCTGCCCGATAATCAGCAGTCCCGGACTATTCCATTTTGTGCCCAAGGTCTCAACCGTGAGTGCAAAATCTTCCCCGTTCAAAGAAAATTTCTCACATGTCTTTAGGAGAAGGCAGTACTCTAGTTGCACTGGGAGATGAAGAGGGTCACGTAAGATTGCTAGATACCGCTCAGGGTGGAGAACCTCCTTTCACCAAAGACTGCTATAATGTTCGCATCCACTCAAATGCCATTATCGACATGGTCTTCACCGAAGATGATAATCGGATAGCAACAGCTTCTGGCGACCAAACTGCACGGGTTTATGACATGCAAGGCCATGCCACCATTGCCATTCTCGGAAGTCACGTAGCCTCCTTGAAGCAAGTCCGATGGCAGCCTGGCTCTAGCAATGTCCTGGCTACATCTAGCAGGGATGGAAGCTTGCAGCTTTGGGACCTGAGATGCAACACAAAGGAAGGCCCCATGTTCCAGATATTCTGTCCTCTCTCTTCAGATCCAGCCTCTCGGTATGAAGATGGAGCAATAATGTACAATCGACCCACGGTCACCATCTTCGACGCCCACAAAACCCAGGCCGCTAGACTACCATCAGTCTCAGGATATGACCAACTCGTACGCCCCGGCGAGCAGATGCCAAGAACAGGTGATGTATCAGTCACAGCAATCCAGTTTCTGCCCGTCGGTCGAGAGCATCTCATCCTGTCCGGCTCCGAAGTAGACGCATCGGTAAAACTCTGGGACATCCGTCATAGCAACTACAAGTTGCGACCTCAGGGTGCGCTCGCCTCTACCGCACAGCCCCTAAGCCATAGCAAGTTCCGCCACTTTGGAATCAATTCCATTACCATGAACACCGACGGCAGTAGATTCTACACTCTATGCAAAGATAATACCGTCTACGCTTACTCGACCGAGCACCTCATGCTAGGTCATGCGCCTGAACTCTCTATTGCCGCCCGCACCCGACCACCAGCACAAAACACAAATCGTAATGGACTTGGTCCTCTATACGGCTTCCGACACCCAAAGCTACACGCAACAACATTCTATGTCAAATCTGCTATCCGCAAAGCCCGCAACGGAAAATGCGAGATGCTGGCGGTAGGCAGCAGCGACGGCTACCCAATCCTCTTCCCGACAGACGAGCGCTACCTCCCCTCTCAAACTCAACTCCTAAGCCCCTCTACCACTCCCGAAATGTCCCCTGCCCTCCTCGAAAGCCGGCCCACACTCCCTCAAGCAAGTAACCCCCGCTTCGATAACCAGCTCCTCGTCTCTACCAACGGCACAGCCCTGCAACGAGGCCACGACCGCGAAATCGGCTCTCTCACCTGGAGCTCGTCTGGAGATCTGGTGACAGTCGGCGACGACTACCTCGTTCGACTGTGGAGAGAAGATCGCAACGTGGCCAAAGATTTGCGGACGGGTGGCGAGACTGGGGGACGCCGATGGGGGTGTGGGTGGGCGGATGTCGAGGCGGATTACGATCTTGACGATAATATGGAGCTCTGAAATCCTGGGTTTGCGTGTCTAGTTTTGTGCGCGTGTAGCGAGCCTTGGTGTTTCGGGGCGTCACGATACCACGGCTGTCTGTCTGTCTCTGCGGTGTCTGGAGCACGCATCACCAAAATCAGGATTGAAGTGCTGTCGGACTTCAGGTATACACTAGGCTAGGAATTGAATATCATTCTACTCAAACACACCTCCCCTCCTCGCGGGCATTGACCTAGTCTACAGCCTGTCTCGTCATCAGACCCTCAGCTCTCCCCACCCGCCATACGACCCTCTGCGAACCTAGGTACGGCAGTGATAGTAATCCCACGTTTTCCGCGGCTTCTTCTTCTTCTTCCCTCTCCCGTGAAACAGCCGACTAGCCAGTCACGCCCCAAACCCCGCCCAGAGAGGCATCTACCATCTACCATCTACCATCTACCATCTACCATCTACCGTCTACCGTCTACCGTCTACCGTCTACCGTCTTCTTGTCCGTGTCGATGCTTGCTGTAAATGCAGAGTTGGGCGGTCCTGATTCGATATACTCATTTTGTATTTATATGTATATGTACATATATACATATATCTCGCCTCTTAAGCGAGACCGTGGCAGCAAGTGCCTGTTCGACGTGCGTGTGTAGGTAGGTACGTGGTGGGGGGTAGAGAGGGATAATGCAGGGAATGGAGGTTCTATTATGTCTTGGAACTGATAGCCATTTGTCCTTCTGCGTTGTTCAGAGATCTTGGCTTTCATACGCCGTTGTAGACCTCGTCTAACCTCTGCGGATGCCACTTGTGACGTCGTAAGCCCCTTGGTAAGGGCCTCTAAGAGTATATCTGGGCCATTTCAAGCAATGTACGTGGGCTGCCTCTGGCTTTCACTTCTCGCCGGAGGTCTACTCTGTTATCAAATCACCGGGAATTATCTCGGCAGCTCAACTACTCAATTATTCGACGACCTGTTGTTACCCTTCGCTAAGCGAACCTCGCAAAGTGCTCTCCCTTGACAAACCGAGCGACCTAGAAAGCAACGGCAGCAGTCAAGCCTTCCAGCTCACGCTGCCAGTTGCGGTGCTGGCTGATGTTGAAGGCGAAAGCATCCAAGAATGCCTTGGCCCCCTTGACCATCTTCACCAAGCCGTCGCTTCCCTCTACGCCACCAGCAGTCACGACACCGAAAGAGTCAACAACGCCCTCATCTTCGTTTCCAGTCGCGAATACCATGCCCTCGATACCAACAGCGGCGCGTGCCAGGCCGACTGCTTCGCCGGTAGCGCCGATGGCTTTGCAGTGACCAAATGCTTCACGGATCCAGTGGATGACTCGGCCTTGCTTAGCGAGCATCGGGATATGCGAACCGCCAGGGATATACAGAGCGTCAAAGATGGTAGATCGCATCCCTTCAAAGTGATGTTCCGGGATCACAGACTTCCCTTCCTGGCTCTTTACAGGGGCACGCTTCGGACCGATAGTGAAGACTAGGGCGCCCGCTGCCGTCAGCGCCGCCTTGACAGCTTCGTACTCGAGGTAGCGGAAGCCATCGCCGATGATGATTGCGATCTGGCGTGTGGCGATTGTGGGAGGAAGGCCCTGAGCTTCTGTGGAGAATTCAAACATGGAGAGGCCTTTCATCTTGAGACCATGGTTGGGACGACCCTCTTTGGAGGGCATTGGCCCGCCGACCTTTTCGGCTACAGCCTGAGCGAGGCCAAGAGAGATATCCGTCAGGCGGGTGATCATGCGTTCATACACAACTGGGTCGTCACAGCGGTCGAGCTCGAAGCTGAGGGCCTGGGTGATGTGGCTTTGCTCTATTGGGGTCATTGAGTTCCAGAAAGCCTGAGCTTGAGAGAAATGCTCGCTGAACTTCACGGATAGGAGGCGACGCTTCATCGCTACAACTTTCTGAGGGTGATCGATGTAGGCGCCTTGTTCAGCAGTAGCTGGTGGGATTGCAGAATGACGATTTGGCCAGTAGTTGACCTTTCCTTGGGTGATTCTGTGGCGACCTTGGCCATCGCGATTATTGTTCATGACGGGACAGACGGGGCGGTTGATGGGGATTTCCTGCCAGTTGATACCAAGACGAGACAGCTGGGTATCGAAGTAAGAGAAATTACGGCCTTGGAGCAACGGGTCATCCGAGAAACCAATACCCGGAACCATATGAGCAGTACAAAATGCAATCTGCTCGGTCTGAGGGAAGTACTCGCCGACATTTCTGTTCAGTTGTAGTTCTCCAATGTATCTGACTGGAAATATCTCCTCTGGCCAAACCTTGGTGGCGTCGAGAATGTCAAAATCGAAGTCATCTTGGCGACTCTCGGGACAAACTTGGATGCCAAATCTGTGAGTGACGCGTGAAATCAGCTGTTGCAAACCCAAGCCTTTTAAAGCTTAGTGACAAAAAGAGCCAAGACAAGGACCTTGATACCGTGTAGTCTCTCTCCACTTACCTCCACGTGGGAAAAGTACCGGCAGCGATGGCAGCCCAAAGATCCTTGCGATGGTAGTCGGGATCTTGCCCAGCCAGCTTGAGGGCCTTCACGAAGTTTAGCGTAATATCTCAAGGGGAAGAGTGGTACGTGCCTCGTCCCACGTCAGAGAATGCACACCAAGAGTAGGTGTGAAGTGGAACTTGACAAACGAGCGGACACCCTCGGCATTGATCAAAGTAAAGGTGTTAACTAACAGATATGGCAGTCAGCATGTGTCAGGATCCCTAGGACTTTGTATGGAGCAAACTGGTCAGCGCTCCCTGGGGTTCAAGCTTACCACCGAAGCCCTGCATCATTCGGTAAGATCGCGGAGTTCCACGGTCGCTCATCGCCCACATGAACATATGCGTTGCTTCCGTATGAAGGAACTGAAAGTCCCAGAAGTTGCTATTCCAAAAAGTCAGTATCAACAACCCCCTGTGGCCTCTGGGAGCTATCGTAGGAGCATGTATTACTTATGGGCGGTTTGTGCCTATTTTTGAAATTTTAGCACTTGTATTCTAGTGACGTTGGCCGGTCGTCTCCGGAGTCACGTCGACAAGGAAATCAGAGGAGTAGAAGAGGAATATACCAACCTGTGGAATCTCGTTATCGGGTTCAGGTTCTATATTGTCAGCTAGTAACAGGCTGGCAAGGAAGCGAGTGATACATACTGGCAGAATGGATGATGTCCGGGAACTTCAACGCATCTTGGATGAAGAAAACCGGGATATCATTCCCAACAATATCCCAGTTGCCCTCCTATTTGACAGGATTAGTATACGGGACTGAAATGACTCAAAGAGGCGAAAAATCCCAACCAAAGATCTGCTCCTCGTCTGCCAGATCTATGTCCTCTCTCAAGGGGATCAACCTACAGATGTATACATCTTGATTGCGAATCCGCGTACATCCCGGACGGTATCCGCGCTTCCTCGCGATCCCAGCACAGTAGAGAAGCGAACGAAGACCGGCGTGGTTCGAGAAGTATCAGTGAGCACGGCAGCACAGGTGACATCCTCGGCACTCTCGTAGAGCTTGAAAGAACCAAAAGCACCAGCTCCTCTGGCGTGCACTACGCGTTCGGGGATGCGCTCGTGATCGAATTTCATTATCTGCGTCCGGTCAGCTGTAGTGCCATGCCACAACCTTGACCGGGGACAGGCCTTCTCTCTGCCATAGTTATCTTCCAGCAACGCTGGGCCTTGACGATCACCAGTCGAGGCTGAAAGCCAGTTGTCGTGGGTGCCTTGCTTGACGCCAAAGTCGGTGGTGAGGAGATCGTTCGAGGTGGGTGCGATGGTATCGCGCTTCAAATCGTTGATCTTGGTGTCGGGAGAGAGAGCTCCTCCGAAGGCAGATTCACCGATCTTCTCAGCTGCGCCTCCGAGTACAGACTGCATGGTGGCGGTTATTCGAGAGCCTGGCTGTGATGAGAGCCTGGCTGTGATTGCAAGGAGGAGTTGATGTGGAAGAAACGGAGGGCGGTGGGGAGGGCAATATAACGTACCTACTACCCTTACATGTCGAAGGACCTGCCTCGCGAATCCGCTTGTTTTGTTTCGCCAAAACACATGACGTGCTGGGACATGTCACTCGCAGCTCTTTCTAGCTTGACGTAACTCACGATCTACGCAGAAAACACCGCACACAGCGCGCACATGTTGAGGAGACGCCCCGAGATGCCGGATCGGGGGGAATGCAGGAATATATATTCCTCCTTGGCCAATGGGGAGTTCCCCCTTGCCACGGGCAGATCTCACCATTGGCTTTCCTCTGATCAGGACCCCGACTCAACCGCAGACGCCGGACGGGAAGCAAGAAAGAGCTGGGACGGTGGTGACAGGCCAGTCCCGTTTGGCGGATTACAATTAATGAGCCCGGTCAAGTTGACGAGGAACACAGGGGGGGAGCAAAGGTCCGGATGGTGGGAGGGGAAACGGGTGCCATGCATTGATAGAACCATACGATAGGTATCAAGGCCGAAAATGCCCGGGTCGGGCTGCCGAGATGAGATACACAATACCGTCCTGGCCGACAGGAGCGTGAGAACGGGGATCCGGCTGATCAATGCAGGAGCTGGTTCGGAGAAGAGCGAGTCAGAGAGTCAAGCATTCGGATTTGGGATGGCGTCGACATCTAAGCAATCATCTTCAGGCCCGCAATTCCAGGTCTCGCTGCCCTTGCCAAACACGAGCTCATCGCCCCCAAAACCTAAAGCAACAGCATATCCCCCGCCCCGCAGAGCCCCAATGCATGACCCGGACACCTAAATCCACAGTCCGTGGGCGCAGCAGCGAGTCGGCGGGCATTCAACGCATGCTCACCACAGTCTTCCCGTCTAGCCAGGAGAGAATCAAGAGGAAAGACGGGAGAGGTAGGAGAGCAATCGTACGTTCAGAATGCTCGCCGCCTGCGTATTGAAATCTGGCGCATCTACGAGCGCACATCCCAAGCGCCATAGCCGTCTTTGAGAAGAAGAAAATCCGGTACAAGCTCGCAATCGAGTCGTCTCGGTCTTGCACCCGAATATGCCTCTGCCCCAATTGTAGCGTTGAAAGCGCGGGCTGTTTGCGTTGGTGTAGCTGTGTATGGCGTTAAGGAGCCGGCAGGTTCACTGTCGCCCATCGAGCTTGCGGACTTGGTGCCTGTCACAGAGCGAGATGTGCCGGAGGTGCAGATGTTACAACCGGATGCTTGCAAGCTGGTTGATTTCGTTGCTATTGAGGGACTAGGCAGCCTCATAGATCAAGATGCAGGGACGGAGTGGGCATTCGATGATACACCTCTTGAACCAGTTGCATTTCGAATGTGGACTGACAGCCCGTTGCCTGCACCCAGGTAAACGTGAGGAGCCAATGCAATGGCCGAATCTTGAACTGAGAACCCGGCGCTATCGTTGTCATAGGTTGTAGTGGCGCCTCCAGATCCCGGGGACAAGTAAGCGAAGGAAGAGATGGATGTTGTGGCTGCGATATTTGCGCTGAAGCCGTAGAACTAGAACCCGTTAGCTATGCCTACCTTGGTCGCCCAGATTGGGGATTGACCTGCAGTGAAAGTCTTGTCGAACCCAAAAGCTGTCGCGCTCGCGGCGGTAGAAACAGTGCTTCCTGCAGCGCCGTTTCGGTCCTTGTAGACAACCCGAACACTGGCAAATTGTGATGCACTGCGAGTCGTCGTCCTCACTCGGATATCGCCAGCGAAGGTAATCTGACCACCTGCGGAAAGTAGGGCGAGCTGCAGCCCACTTGGCTTCTCCTCAGAAGGCGAGATAGGGTGTCAGGCGAAGTCGCAGACCATCTCATCCCCACGACAGCAGTTGGTGTTGCTTTCAAGAAAGACTGGCGGTTGGGTATCGGGCCCCGAACAGAGCGGTGACAAGCACTGAGCTGTGAGGTAAAGTGGTCCGGGAATGCCCTCGTGGCGTAGCAAACGGTGCTCTTGTGCGGTGCGGTGTGATGCAGCGGCTCATATGACAGTGCTGTATGCCATCCATCGTACCCGACAGTCTTCCTAGACCCTACAGGTTGTTGCGTGCGAAAAGGTGCAGCATGAAGCTTAGCTACCTGTCGTAGTTGGCTCGCGCAGACTTCCTGGCTGTAGGTAGCCGGTCATGCCTCTGACTGCCTACAGTATATCCAGACACAGTACAGCCACGCTGGCGCCGACCTCGAGAAAGAACCTCGGGGGAGGCGGGCTTGCATAGGAACAAGAAAGACAATGCGGATCGATCGACCGGCGAAGATATGAGGAGGCACTGTCCTGTATTCCATCACTCTCGAGGTTGGCGTGCGTACGATTCAGCAGCTTGTCCTCCGCAGCGAGCGCGCGAGACGAGTCCTGCGTGCAGTCGCTGGAGATCCAGCTTCGCTTCGTTTTGGTGTGAGGATATTCGGAGTCAAGCCCAACACTGCGCTGCACGGTCGACTCCGACGTCCGATCGATGGGCATGTGTGCGAATGAACTCTGATCCGCCGTGTATTTCGGGCCGCATGTTTGATTCGAAGATCCACCGCGTGCCGTTTGGAGTCGGTGATATTGGGGAGAAGGTGTAGGAGACACAGCAACTTGACGATGTGTATGTCAGCATAGGTGGTGGAGTTGACAACCCCCCCATCGGTCGGCCACCCCACGACCAAGTAGCATCAGCATCAGCAGCAGCAGCAGCAGCAGCAGCAGCAGCACAACTCCCACGCCCTCACTGCCGCGCATCTCCCACCCGACAAATGCTGCCCTCCGACGGCCCCCCGCCAGACCCAACCCTCACCCTCCTCGAGACGTACAGCGCGCTGAACCCGGCCACCATCGCGACCCTCGACTCTCTGCCCTCCGCGCTGGAATTCCTGCGGTTCGTGGCGCAGAACAGACCGTTTGTCGTGAGAGGGGGCGCTGCTGAGTGAGTACTGGTGGCTTCCGAGGTAGACGTTTTCCTGGTCGGGGGGGAGAGAGCTGGATGGACTGCACGCGGGGGCTGGTTGGATGAAGAGCTTGGTCAGTAAGGTGAAGAGCATATACTGATTCGTGCAACAGCTGGGACGCAGTTCGCCAGTGGAATGTCGAGACGCTGAAGAAGATGCTGGAGGGGGTGGATGTGAATGTTGCTGTGACGCCGAAGGGGTATGTGGCTATCGACCGCGAATGTTATTGACCTCCTCCCGCTCTTCACAATGCCTGTGCAAAATTCCGATTCTTCTCGCGTTTCTATTCCCTCGTCAATATCTTGACCTCCTGACCTTCTGCTATTCTGATATCTGACCTTCACCATCTTCTCAAGCCGCATACGGGCGCATTTCTCTCCAACAAGCCTCTCTCACGTCCGGGTCTCGCTTCACGGCTTTCCCCCCTTTTCCCATCTCTCTCCAGACTGGAGAGACATCCCTGGCATAAACGCTTTGTTTACTCCAAGCCCCATGTCTCGCGCGTCTCGTCCGCATCCAACCCCCGCAGAATACTTTCCATCCCACGCCTTCACAACAACCAGCTAACACGCCACCCAAGGAACGCCGACGCTCCAGTCCCCTCGCCCACCAACCCCTCCACACTGCTCTTCGTGAAACCGCACGAGGAACAGCAGCCCTTCGCCAGGTTCCTAGACTTCGTCATCGCCCAGGAGAAACACCACTCCGCGAGCTCGAATCCTAGGGCCCGGCCGCTGGGGGGAGAGGTCCGGTATGCGCAGACCCGTATGTTCGATCTCTCCCCGTCCCCTTTTCCCCTCCTCCCCTCCTCCTTCTCCACGATGAGTGTGCGAGATTACATGCAGGCTGGCGCTATAGAAATACCTACCTGCCCCGACGTCTCTGTCTACAGCTTTATGCACCTGTGTGTACACACTAACCCCCGCCCCCAGAAGACGACAACCTCCCACGGGAATACCGCCTCCTCTCCCACCACGTCCCTCCCGCCCTCCCCTTCGCCCGCATCGCGCTCGGCTCCCTCCCCGACGCCACGAACCTCTGGATCGGCAACTCGCTCTCCACCACGGCGCTGCACAAGGACAACTACGAGAACATCTACGTCCAGGTCGTCGGGCGGAAACGGTTCCTGCTGCTGCCGCCCGTCGCGTGGCCCGCTGTGGCAGAGAGGGTGCTGCGCCCAGCTTCCTACGTGAGGAAACAGGGACGCGGGCTGGGAGGCCGAGACGGCTGGGACGTTGAAGAGGAGGAGGGGGAGGGCGTGCCGTTTGCGACGTGGGATCCGGACTCCCAGGCAGAGGGCGATGGGGACGGGGACGCGATTGAGAAGACGTATCAGAGGGCTGTGCAGCCGATGAGGGTTGAGCTGGGCGAGGGCGATCTGTTGTATTTGCCCGCTCTGTGGTTCGTCTACTTCCTTCTTCCTTGCCCCCTTCCTTGCCCTGCTTCCTCGGAGCACTGCCTTGTCTGGATCTGTATCTCAACACTGGGTTGGGTCTCGGTTGGTCCACTGATAATAGCAGGTACCACAAAGTATCGCAATCATGTTCCGACGAGGGGATTTGTGTGGCGGTTAACTACTGGTGAGTCCATCCGTCATCGTCTTTGCTGCGTGGAGATGAGGGGCAGCTGGGAAAACAGAGCGGTCAAGCTGATCTTGGGACCGTAGGCATGATATGGACTTTGGAGGAGGCTTCTGGCCTTTGTGTGGTTTTGTTAGGGATGTTGGGTTGGCTGCTGCGAAGACAGCCGGGAGTTAGGAGGACAGGTGTGCTGGTTAAAATCGGGAAGCCTGTGGCAGAAAACTTCAAAAGCCGTAGACTAGCTGGGGTATTCTTCAATCACTCTGAGGCTGAAAACCAGGAAGAGTTATCTTCGCCCGTCACACGGTGAGCACGCATATCGTTATGTCAAGAGTTGGATTGCCTCGACGAAAAGCATATAAAAGTACAGAAACCGACACACGAGACCGTCCATCCACTTTCTAAGCCGCGTCCATGGGCCGGCGACCATCCGCCTTTGTGAAAACAGGGAGGAGAGATTCTCGCATATCCGCCAGATGCAAGTATCTAGAACTGCCAGGGAAAACTTTTTGGTAGCCACTCTCGAAGGTCAAAATCTGCAACATGTAGGGACAGACCTGTCAGGACATGTTTTAAAGATGAAGTGGAACGCGAACAGATTGCCTTCGAGAACACCAGGAGAAAAAGCAGACGTCTGTGCAAATGCCCACCAATCCCCTCCATGTTCATGCCATCTAAGAGTGCAGATGTTTTATCTGCTTTCTTTTCCGCACACCGTTGAGGCCTAAGATCCGAGTTCAAGATCTAGACACGAAGAGAGAAGATCCAACGCCAAGAGAGAGTCGTCCGGGAAGGGGCAGAGAAGTGAGATTAGTGGTTTCTGTATGGAGAATGGGGTATAAGGCAGTGCGTTCATGTAGATCGTTTTGAGCCAAGTCCAGTCCATTGCCAATTTTCGAGCAGAACATAGCTGAGATCACGATGCGATGGGTCGTAAACCTTGATTCCCACCACGGTTGTTCTTCTTGGGCTTTTGAACTGTGCTCCATCCGTCATCCTCGAGAGTCTCTGCTGTAGTGGGGGTGGGTGGTAGGGCAGGAGATTGGGGGGATCGTCCATTCGAGTACTGTCTTCCTCCTCGGTCTTCAAAATGTCTGGGTCCACCACCACGACCCTCTCCTCGACCTCTACCTCCGCGACCTCTTGGGCCACGGGGTATATCGTCTCTTGGGGGCGCTGGGCCATTGGAAGCACGTCTCCAGCCACCAGTTTCCACAGGCTTGGGTCTCGCATCGCGAACAATCTCTTTTGGCTTGACAGCTTTGTCTTCGACAATGTCGCCATTAGCGTTCTCCGTCTCAATAGTTTCCTCTGGCTTTCTTGCATCGCCTTCAGTTTTCTGCAAGATCTCGGCCTTCTTCTCGGCTTCTGCAGCGTCCTCAGCAGCCTTCTTTGCGGCAGCTTCTTTCTTCTCCTCCCTGGCCTTCTCCTCGGCCTCTTTCTTCTCCTTGGCAGCAGCGACTTTCTTATCCTCAATCTCTCTCTCCTTGGCTGCGGTATCGATAGGGCGGGCAGCTCCGAATGGGCTGGCCTTGGCATCTCCTTGTACTGACACTGTTGAGGATGACATATCGGGAGCCACCGAGACAGTTCGCTTTGCAAGGTTCAGCTTAGGACGGCTGACAGGCAAAGAGAGCCCAGGGGCCGGAGATGAAGGAGCCTCACTCCCATCCCTGGATGGTGCGGCTGACTTTGGTGCTGGAGCATCCGGTCGCATCTTCGCGCGCCATTGGCTATCTTGTTCAGCGGCAGTTGGAGCACGCTCAACGGCTGGTCGTTCCTGAAATTCACGTCTCGGAGGCCTCGAGCCGTCTTGCGAACCTTGTCCACGTCCCTCACCCCACTGGGCAGCAGGTGCGTCCCGGAAGCCTTCGGCTCTTGGTCCATCGTTTGTACGGGGGCGGCCACCCTCTCGTGGACCTCGTTCTGGTTGCGCCAACGGAGACAATGGTCCCTTTCGATCCCAGTTTCCGAAGTCGCGCACCTTTCCATCTCCCTCGGCAAAGCGTTCTCTACGCTCCGATCGTTCTCCAAACTCGGATCCGAATCCACCAGCGCGGTCTGGTCCACGACGATCACCACCACGGTCTCCGCCTCGACCGGGCAAATCTGGCAATGGACCCTTTCTGCTCCAATCGGTAATCTCTCTGGCGTCTGGTCGATCTCCTCTATCCTTAGCTGTAGAAGGTGTTAGCAATTGTATACAAGGACCATGATTTGGAAACACCTACGAGGATCAGCAACGCTGATTCTGATATTGCGTCCCTGAAACTGGCTTCCATTAAGAGTCAAAGCTTGCTTCAACCCATCTCGAGAGCCGAACTCGGCATATCCAAAACCCTTGGGCTTCATTTCGAGTTTGTCCTCGATGATTCGCACATTAGTGCATTCGCAGCCGACGAAGAAATCGGTTACATCGCCAACCGTGGCATCAAAGGAGAGATTACCAAGATGAACAGTGTAAGGAGGTTTGTCGGGAAGTGGGAGTTCTTCACGCACGGAGTAGCCTGGACTATACTTAGCACGTACTGTTCAGTAGTAGGGGGCGTAATTTGGATGGCATAATGCAAAAGCTGACCTCCTACGGTATTGCCACCGTAAGTACCAGTAGTGGCGCTATAGGTGCGGCGTTCACCACCTCCGTAGCTGGTGCGAGAATCTATGATAATTAGTTGCCGGTCCGCGTAAGTTCGCATTCTGTTCGGCAGCCTGGGAAAGATTCGTACCGGCTATGAAGACGCATGTTAGCAGGAATAAATCACAGAAGGCTGGGACAACTCACAAACTGGCATATCCTCCATCTCATCAGCCCAAGATCCCATCTCTACATTGTGTCAGTCCTAGTTGTGTCGAGCGGCTGCGGCTGTGGAATCGTCTTACTCTCATCGGTCAAGAAGGCCCCGAGGGACATCTTCTGCTGCTCTTTCTTTTTCGGAGCTACATGGCAATAATATCAGCACGAGTTCAGGATAGCTGTACGGTTCTCTGCGACTCTGCAGCTGAGGATTCGCAGATCTCGAAGATCTGAGGCACAGGCCTACCCATGTTTGCGGCTTTTCAGAACGCTGCGCGAGCACTCGTGGCCTTGCGCGTTATCCTTGGGGTTTGACTGGAGGATAGCAGTGCCTTCAGATCGACTGTGTATAATTGATCGTGTCGGGGATCAACTTCAATAGTTTGACGTGTCGGGGGCTGTGGAGGGTCTGGTTGTGGGCTGGAATTCTTTTCGAGAACCTAGTAGCCGGAATCTTTTGCGCTAGTTTTAGTGGGGCTAAATCTCGACATTGAATTTCGCATCGGCTAATCAACAACTTTCCCATCTGATCTTTATGAATCAACCAGAGAACATGAGTTGATCATTCAGAAGGCCATATCCGTCGAGCTGTTATCACTTGCTAAGTATACAAATGAAGGCATGCGCGATCCAAAAATTAAAGACGACATGACGGAATCTAAAAAATCAGGGCCGAGTGCAGAGCCTCCTAGGCGACAAAATGACCTACCCCCCGAACTCCTAGAGATCATTGTCCCTGCCCTCGAAGTCGGCGGAGTCTCCGGTAATATGCAATTGATAGCACAATTTCCCTCGTTCCAAATATTTACACGTGACCCTGTTTAATCTACTTGTGCTAACGATCTCCCCTAGGAATGTGTGGATTGGTTGTTGGAGGATTTACTGGGATAATCCGCTCCAGTACTCCCGTTCTCTTTGCTCTTGTGTCTGGAATACAATGGTCGGTTCTAGGGGCAACATTTTGGGGTTGGTTTTGCACTAGTTCAATATGGCCCTCACAGACAATTAGTGCTAATGGTGTACCAGCTTCGAGAAGGACTGTGCTTCATGCCTGGGGAAAGGAAGAATTGACTCCCAAGGAGAAGATATCAGCTAGTACAATAGCTGGAGGGTTCGCTGGAACAGCGGGAGGTCTCTTACGTTCGTAAATATGCCCTTCTTATAGACCATATTCTAATGCTAGTCATAGGGGGGAGGAAGAACGTCATACCCGGAGCAATCATGTTTACTCTTTTCGGAGCAACAGGACAAGCCTTGTATAATATGGCCGATGCCCGCGTCTCTAAGCTTTCCGAGTTACCTGAAAAGAACCTGAAGGACTCGTGGTTGAATTCAAAGTGGAGTCCGATGAAAGTCCTGTCAGATGCCGAGTACGAGACAATGCTGCAGGAAAAACTCTTACGGGTTAATGCACAGATTGCATTGGTCGACGAGAGTATTGAGGCTCTGCGGGGTCAGGAACGTGAAATTGCTACTAAGAAGAAGTTTGACGAATCTAAAATTTCGAAAATGGTTTAGTCGTTGTCTTGGTTTTTCCTCTGAGCGGCTTGGGCACGTCTCAACACTTGTATTACATTTGTCTTACCGTGGGTCTTACATTAGAAGCTTTCTGGATATCGTGGCTTTAAGATCCCATAGCCAGTCGATCGCATACACTTTTGTTAGCCTAGATTGTGGCTCTTGATCTTAATTACAATTGGCATTCTGATTTTCAAACTTTTTGCTAATAGCTCATTAATCAAGTCGTAGTCTACAAGCTTCTTACACATCTCCACACTTCCATCGACTCAGAGTCTCCCCTTCCTGAACTCTTACTTCTAAAGCCTTCTCATTTCCAAACTTTTTTCCCCAACAATATTCGTGAAGCATTGGTTCAGGTGGAGCATTAGCAGTCTGGGCCTGGACGGTATGGACTTCTCTTGAGTTCAAAAGGGAGGGGGGGTCGAACGAGAAGTGATGGGGAGGCTTGCAAGAATGCGGGAATACTGTCGATAAGGATCGGCAGGCCGAGCAACTTTACGAGCGGCTTACTTGAGCACGAAAAAGGGTGGCAAGTTGAGCGTTTTGTGTCGCGTATTGGATTATCGAGGAAAAAACTAGTGGACCTTATTGGAGTTTAGAAATAGGTCTAGTAAGAAGGAGTTGACTCAGAAGTGAGATTGAATTAGGCCTCTAACCGTACAGTATCGCAAGAACCTCTTATTGAAACTTTTATGTCCCCGTTCACCAGGCAATGCGTAGTTTACGTACCCGATACAATCACCAAAATTTACTCAGGCATCACTTCACCCTTGGCCTTCTTCTGACTAGCAGCAGTAACCCACTCCTGTGTCTTAGCAAGGACTTTCTCTTTATACTTCCTGTCACCATTCTCGTCCTCCCACTCAGACCAGCGTCTAAACCAGGCCATCGCCTGCCTGGGTTTCAATGACTTATTAGTCTTCACCATGCGCTCAAAGACTGCACGAATGATGTCCCCATCACCCTGCTGAATTTCTAAATCCAAAAGCTGGTTCCATATATCCAGACGTTTGGGGAATGTGTTAAGTAGGGCTTCGAACATGGTGCGGCCGCGTTCAGGTGAGCTAGACTTAGAGCGGAATTCTAGGGCAGCAAATTTGAGGGTTAGAGTGATGTGGGTGTGAGGCGGGAGCGATTGCTTCGCGCGGGAGAGTAGATTTCGGGCACGGTCGGGAGAGGAGAGAGTGCTGTGTAGGAAGTGCGCGTAGTTTGTCCAGACGGTGGGGGACTGGGAAAACTTCTTGACGAGGATCTGGAAGAGGTCGTCGGCTTTCTGCGAGAAAATTAGTATCATGTCATATATATGGTAGGTGATTGAGAAGGACGAGAAAACTTACGCCGTGCTTTCCAGACGAAATGTAGATGCTGGCCAGTCTCTCATGGATCTCCTGGGCGTCATTGTACTGACAAGCGCGCTTGAATACCTCATTCACCGTCTCCTCGCTACCATAAGCATTCTCCAGATTCAGCAAGGCGATCCAGACATTCATCTTCTCAGCTTCTTCGCGGATATTGATAGTCTTGATAGCACGCTCTGCTACTTCTCTTGCCTTATTCAGTTCGCTGAGCTGCATCTGGAATGCCATGTATTGTATCCAAAGAGTCGACGAGTCTGGTTTTCCGAGCAGAAGGCGTTCGAAATCGCTGGTGGATTGTGGACCATTGGCATCGAGATCTCCAGTTCGATCGACCGTGATCTCAGCCTTTCTACGCTTCTTCTTCTTAGGCTTCTCATCTGGGCCTTCATTATCGGACGCAGCACTCGATTGGTCGTCGAGGAGGTTGGCAGACCAATCAAAACCTCCCACGCTCAGAGCTGGAACGCTTGCATCGTCTTCAGCATCTGGCATTTCGAGGTCAGAGTCCCCGTCATCTTGGTCGTCATTGCTCGCAAAACTATGGGCATCATCAAGATCGACCCTGCCATCCTCCTCGCTGGTATCTCCGCTGATCTCGACGCTCTCTATGCCGTCTTGATCGTCATCGTCGCTATATTTTTCCGACTCGGCAGGATCAGCAAAATACGAGGCCTTAAGTCCAAAATTGATTCGTCTTTGCTTTTCATCAAGAAACAATATCTTGGCTTTTACTTGATCACCCACTTCGTAAACCTTCTTCACATCATCTACCCTTTTGTCTGCCATTTGAGACTGGTGGCAAAGACCACTCAAATTGTTTGTTTTATCAATGACGATGAACACGCCAAAATCTTCGACCTTTCTGATCTTTCCTGTGACTATTTGACCAACTTGTAGATCGCCGAAGTCCTTTGGAGCCACGTAGTTCTTGTCGAGGGCCGATGTCTTCAAGCTCAGTTGGATATGACCTTTAGAGGCATCAACCAAAAGGACCCTACCACTGACGAGCTGACCAACTTCGTAACTGGACTGCCAGTCCTCAATGAAGGAGTCCGAGAGTTCCTTTACCTTGACATACCCAGTGACTTTGCCTCCCAGATTGATAAACAATCCACTGCTAGCAATATTGCTGATGAAGCCACGCACGATGTCGTTGGTATTCAACTGTGACACCTCCGATATTTCAGGATCCTTAACCTCAAGCGAGGAGTTCAGTACTCTTGATGGCCGAGTTGATAATCTAACCTTTTTATTCGGCACATCTATCTCCGTAACACACACTCTCACAATCTCATTCTTTGAGTACTTCATGGGGTCTGCTTGCGAATAATCATCTGCTAAGTCCGTAAGGTTGACAGGAGCTGATACACTATCACTGAGTTGGACCATTATATGTCTCTCCGTGGCTTTTGTGACCTTTCCAGCGAGTATCATTCCTTTGCTAAGACTCTCGAAGGTCATCGGTCCAGATGATTTGCCTGAACGGGCAGATAAATCCAGTCGATTGTTTCCAACGTCGACATTCTTCACGTGGACTTTTATGGCAGACCCGATCGGGAAGTTGGACTCCAAATCTGTCAATTTGGACACGTCGTCCGAAAGTTCTAACGCAGGAATTCGTCCGCGGATATTCGGGGATATATTTACCCAGATGTAGTCCTCTCGGATGTTGTTGACATATGCAACCCATGAGGAGCCGACCTCAAGATTTTGAAGTGTGAGCAAGTTCTCAGAGATCTTGTTCCGGTCGCTTGGCTTTGCAGATAGCTCGAAAACCAAGTTCTTGCCTGCTCGATGCGAGAGTGGCAGAAATCGATGGCTACGCGCATCATGAATACCCAGGACATAGACGTCCAAGATTTGCTTTGCCGAGAATGATTTCAAGGGTTTCTTCCGGTCTTTGATATCTTCGAAAGAATCAAAAACTTGTGAGACATCTATACGACCATGGATGTTATCGGCAAGTTGAACATTGATCTGAGTATCCTTGACCGAAGAAATTTTCGCCTTCGTCAACCTCCCCATTACGAGGTCATCAAGACTCGTTAGTGTGGTGTCGATGGGGTTCAGAGCTATTTGGTTGACACTGGTCGATGTGGTGGATGGAGTGGCGGACTCAGCCAACTCCTTCGATTTGACATCAGTCATGGATAACAGGAACTGTTTCCGGTCATGATCAACACGAGTGATCTTGGCTTCCAAAGTCTGAAACTTTCTCATGCCAAAGTCCGGAAGTTTTTGGGCTTCCTCAGCCAGCCCGGTCTTTGGTAGTAAACCTGTGAGGCCTGCTGCAAATTGAACAAAGACGGCAGTCAAAGTTATGTTCCTTACGAAGCCGCGGACAATCTTGTTCTCCTTCAGATCTTCAAAAGTTCTCAATAAAGAGCCAGCTCTAGCGTCCTTCACGAGAGCTGGCTTGCTTGTCAGGATGATCAAGCGTTTGTCTTCGCGTTTTTCAAGTATCAATAAATCCGTCATTGTTTGACCAACTCGAATTCTCTTCAGCGCCGAAGCGTTCTTCTGTGATGACCCATCACTCAGCTGTTCGAGTGAGAGAGTGGCACGTATGCCTTGCAAATCCAGAGCGATGTTATTATGTGACTTTTCGGTCACCACCGCCGAAACGAGCTCGCCAATTTTTAAATTCTTCAAAGCGGCTTGTTGAGCAAGACCAAAAGCAGAAGGATCTTTGCAGGAGATAATCATTTTTTTCTGTTCAGCATCAACTTTCAAGACATAAACGTTGACGACTTGGCCAACACGAAAGTGTTGGCTCGGGTCTTTTATGTATGCCTCGCTCATTTCAGCTACTGGGAGAAACCCACGAATCGTACCGTAGAATTGAACTACTGCACCATTCGAAAGCAGCTTAACAATTGTCCCAGGACTTTGCATGCCAGGATTAATGTCCTCGTACGCAAGGAAGATAGTGGCATCCGAGTTGACCAAGGTTTTCTTGAGCGTGAGGCGAATCTGCCGCTTCTCGGGTTCTGTGGACAGGACTCTAGCTGTGACAGTAGAACCCTCCTTGAATTTCTTTTCCGGGTGTAACAAGTGGACATCAGACATGTGTGCTTCAGACACCAGGCCAGAGATACCCTCGGCCAAATTGACCAATATTCCTCCAACGCCTCGCTCATTCACAACAATCTTCTCGACCTTTCCTTTTACCACATCGCCGACAATAAGATCCTCAATGCGCAGGAATGGTTGAGCGAGAATTGAAGGTTCTAGAGACACAAAATATACGCCGTCGAGAGCGTTGAACCCAATCAATCTTCCCCGATGAACTGATCCAGTCTTATATGGTCCGGACGTTTCTGAGAGTGTTTCAATCTTGCCATCCTTGACTCTTGAAATGTGTACGAATCCGGCGACGCCAGTGACGCCTACGTCAACAAACAGACCCATTCCCGGCTCCACTTTTCGAACTTTGACTTCCTCAACAGTCGAAGATAGGGGTAGAATATCGAGGGGATGCTTCTGTTCGCTGTTCAGTATTCCCTGCTGAGAAGAAAGTGACATAACATGATCCAATAGGGACACTCCTAGTTTAGGGGGCTGAGCGTTTGGAAAAGTACATATGACTCTCCCCTTGATCTTGGCCCCGATCTTGTACATCTTCTCCAAGTCTCTTCCCGATGCACCAGCGCCGGAATGCATCAGATCCGCGGTCACGTCGAGCATGCCCATGACCTTTCCTGCAATTCCTCTCTGAGTAATATTAGCCACCAGGATCTCGACCACGGTACCCGGTAGAAAAGCGTCAATACTCGGAGCCTCGGAAAGGTATTTGGGATGCTTCAAACTGGCAATTTTCTGTGCGTCCGCAGAAAGTTTGATAATTTTTCCACTCGGGTTAAGGCCAATAACCGTGCACAAGTAAACAGAACCTTCCAAAATACTTGACAAGGCGACTCCATAGCCGATTTCCTTGGATGACATGAACCCTTTTATGTCGGGATCTGGAAGGCCAAGATCCATGACAAGTCCGTGGTCCTCCACGCTTGCAACAGATGCCATAATCGTGTTGTTGGGTACCACATTCTGCACAGTGAGGCTCGTATTCGATTGCTGCGGCCGAAGAGATAGCTCAATATGTCTCTTAGAGTTTCCCAGCCCTGTCGCATCATGGTCTCTAGTAGAGACGACATATGCTCGAAGATATTGGCCGATTTTAAATAACTTCTTTAGGTCCATATCCTCCAATGCTGTCTCATCATCCTCATCTCCTTCGTCCGCAGCAATAGCTTCGATTCTTTCTGTTATCCTGTCGGAAATGGAAGTTATTGGCACATAGCCTGTGATATTGTTCGGTAGTGAAAGAGCGATATCCAGGTCATTGATTTGAGCAACCTGGCCTAGAACCAAAGATCCTGGAACTAACCGCTATGCAATGTTAGAAATGACAATAAAAATTTCTCATTCGTACCTTGTAACTCAGACCCTCAATTCTAACATCCTCTTCCTCGATTTCAGCGGCCTCGATACCCTTCTTCCCTTTCATCTTCCCATTCGCTTTCGGATTCTTTTTCTTCTTCTCTGTTGTCTCACCACCAGCGCCAACTTCGTCCGCCTTGGAGTTTGCGCCTTGCTCAAAGAGAACATCCCGAGTTGCTTCAATTTGGATTTGTTTATGCTCCAATGGGGTCAGAAGACTTGCCCCACCCCGCGGAAACGCAAATTCATCATTTCGTGCTTCAGCTATCTTGGTAACATGAGGCATCTTCGGTTTTTTGCTGTTTTCCCCATCCTTGTCCGCTTTTGGTCTCTTCAATGGTCGAGTGTCACCGTCCGTTGGGTTTCGAGACCGTGCAAAAGACTCGTTAGTCGGACCGCTCTTCCTTTTCTTATCAACCGGCGCCATGGTGTACTTGTTGTGTCGAGATTAATTCTAAAATTTAGAATCAGTGCTGGCGCCTGGACGGAAACATTTTGCCGTTTACAACTTTTTTTTTTAAGGCGGGGAGCTATGCTAGGTGTATTGCAGGGGTCATGCGGCATAGGCTACTTGGCGGCTACTCCTCTTCTATCCATCTACGCCCCTCGGCTCTAGTTTCCGCACTGAAATCTTATATGCTATATTACAAAATCTTTGTTTTGTCCGTTTTCGCCCTAAAAACCTCGAAAAAGGTATTGAAATAAGCGCTGCGATTGTCTCTTTAACCTCTTGAAGAAAGCTAATAGTTTGAAGATCGAGCTGTTGCACGTGCGAAGGGCTATAGATTTTAGCGCTAGCGACGGGAGACGACGACTCAATACCTGCACGCGGTGTCTCCTACGAACCTGCAGATTCTTTTAAAGAGTCTGCAGAGCCGAGATTAATTCCCTTCGACTACTAAACAACCAAACCCAGAGTCGAATGAATCTAGCACTTTTTGGAAGCTTTTGTGTGACGGAACGTGCATATAGGTCGTATCACGTGATCATACTCGGGACTCGTTGGTCACTTGACCAATCCACTCTTTAAGCATTAGGCCCTTGGCCTATATGTATATATAGCAGAGTCCCTTTACTATTTACCTTCCCAACTGCTAACTCCAAGTTGATGACTCTGAAGGTTTTGACTTTGTCATATGATTCCCACTCTCGTGTGACTCTGCTTTCTACATACGCAGAGTGTCACATTTGGAACGAAAAAAATTGATACTGCGTCTAAGTAATAAATCCTCTTTACTTCCGACCACCACTTGTACACTCTAGGATAATTCAAAAACATACTTCAAGTTATAACAAGAGGGAAAGGGCGGGTTGTAGTAGTATATATGAAAAAGGATGGGGAAAAGGATACGTTTTCGAAGCTTTATAAAATAAAAATTTAATAAAGGGGATTACAGTCAAGAGCCACCGCCTGCTAGTAAGAAGCTTGATATTACTAAATAAATAGCTGATTCTAACGAGAAGGTCTTAGTTTCCCAGAATAGAGAACCTAAAGCAAATTCACTTATTTAGGCACCTCTTCAAGAATGTACTCGCCTAAGACCTAGAAGGAGCAACTATCGACTATGAAGGTATAGGTTAGACTCTTAGCAAAGGAATCGGGAAACATAGGTATGTCAGGCTGAATAGTATAGAAATAAGGAGTTTCTATATCTGTTTCTTCTGAACATAAAAATAAAGTATAGCGTTTTCTAATCGTGCTATATAATTTAGGGCTTAGATAGCATATCAGAAGGGGGGGGGGGATCTAGCAACGTAGTATGTCCCGGCGTAAATCATCCAATAAGGAGAGAAATATACCTTACATAAAGTGCTAAGAAGACATGTTATTTGAGCTAGCTAGGGCAGAAAATCCGAAGTATAAGAGCAGTGATCTATGCTTCAAACTAGTCCGCTTTAATTCAGCCCTCGGTGGTAACCGACCAAAGCAGTTCGCAGATGACCGAAGGATTTATAGCCATCTCTGTAGCAGGTCACTAGAAATATTTATAATAGAAAACTATAATAGCATCTGTTGAAAACTGAAATCTGCTCTACGTATTGGTAGAGCAGTACGTAGAGTCCTAGTTATTCTCCCTCTTGTGACCCTCACAATCTACTTCCACTTTCATAATCAACTTACAATTACACCAATTCTCTTACATACTAAGCATCTTTACCAAAATGAAATCTATCATCGCTCTCTCATTCACCCTCTTCGCTGCTAAAGCCTCTGCAGACCCTCCTATCGTTATGTTCGACAATAGATTTACAATCGTCCATGTCGTCGCTTATATTCCTCTCAACAGATAGTAAAGAATTGAAGATGCTTTTAGCAAAACTAGATTCCTACGCGAGGACTACCTAGCGCATGTCTTCGGTTTTTATGGAGATCACAATCAAGTGGAATGCAACTTAACATTCCCTAACAACAATATTATATATACTATCAATGACAAACAAGATCGCGTCGATCTTGGCGATGGAGAAGAAGAGTTTAGTGTTGCTGGTGGCATGATAAACTGCAAGCTAGTGGAAGCGGAAGCCGTCGCAGAAGCCGAGGAGTGATATACGCGCCGTTTATGCTTGGATCGTTGCGCTCAGAGATCGGAATGCCTCCCGCATGCAGTACAGTTGTATACTAGGGCTATGAATTTTCCACCGGTCCTACCATTGACGAAGCTTTGTGAAACCACCAGGAATCACTATCGCTCTGTGTTCTTTGAGGAGTGATCTTGGGTTCATGCCACTGATATTTGAGTCTATAATTTCGGAGAGGCCAGGACCAACAGATGTCATTTAGAAGCCCGAAATTAATACTATCAATATTACGTTTAGACTCAATCATACAAGCACCTGATTGATTTGTAGGTTCTTTCGGAAGTCATTGTGTTTACGTAAGCGATGGTCCCTCGGGCGGCTTGTGATGTCAGGCTGCCAAGTCTACAACAACCGCAAGTGATCGTTCATCGCCTACAAGGAGAGTCGCCTCCACATGCGATACTTTGAAAACCTCCAGGGCACCATTTATTTACTCACTCAGCGTGGATCCAGATCCACGCGTGTCATCATCCTGTTTAATGGGACTATCACGGAAATCGAAAAGACCCAGAACAAAGGCTCTAAGCACGGATGAACAGGCTGGCAGTTCAAAACTGCTAGTCGAGGAGAGCTCTTCGACAAAACCCTGCCCGCCGATAGACGAGAGTTCCTGCTTTTTTGAAAACCAGGTGCAAGATGCTCCGAAGCTGTTGAATAGCGTCAAGTCTGACGCCAGCTCTAAAACTGTACGTCTAGGCAGTAAATGGCTTGCGATTCATGTTGCTGGACTAACACCATGCATAGCTCAACGCAAAAGGCAGTTGGTATGGCACATGGCCACGGAAGTCTACAGCTTCTACCCAGGTAGCTAGAGAATCAATCCTCGCAGACAAACCAACAAATGCCTCGGCTGTGGATTTAAGTCGATTTGAAACGAAGAATTCCCCAGCCACAACAGCCGCACGGCCACCTTATATGTATCTTGGAAAGAGTAAAGAGACCATAGATATTACGATGGGCGGAACGCTAGATGTGGATGGCTCTGCAGACAAGGACGATAAGATCACAAACAAGGCTTCCTGGGCCACGGAGCACACCAGGACCGAACCAATCAGGCAGACACCAAAATTAGAAGATGAAACTTCAAAAGATGGCGGCTCGTCAAAAGTTGACGCAGCTCCGGCAAGGCCTGCTATGTCTTCAGGCTGGCTCGGAAGCTGGCTCAGCAGACCGACAGGAGACGTACCGACCGTCCCTGATAAATCACCTGAAGTCGCCCCGACTATTCAGACCGGAGACAAACCTGTTATTGGCGAGCAGCTATCCCAAGTCGCAATCCCAACAAAAGAAATCCAACCTGAGGAAAGCTCGAAGCCAGTACCACCCCCCGCATCCTCAAGCTCTTGGTTCGGTATATGGACAACTGCTGTACCATTCCATGTGACTGAAGCTCCGAAACAGGAGGTTCCGGTGAATGTTCAAGAGAGTGAATCAGACTCGATCATGAAAGATCACCCGGCGTCACCATCCTCCAAATCGGATCAACCTGTCCCAGCGCCGGGATCAAGTTGGGCATTCTGGTCAAGCGATTCAACCAAGAAAATAACCACAGACCTTGAAAGTCCGGACGGTCAAAACAGGCTTGCAGTCACTGGGGAATCTTCTCAGGATAATCCTCAGCCTGCAAAGACAGCAACTATCAGAGAGAGCAAGAATACGAAATCAAGTAAAAGGAGCCGATCCCAATCTCCTGAAGCGGGTGTCGCGCCTTTGAAAGTGTCTCAATCTGAAACATCAAAATCGCCATCGGCTCCTGTACATCGCGCAGGGAAGACTTCACCGCCGAATTTGTTGATTCCTTCGGTTCAGAGCACGTACAGACTCATAGAAAACCCAACCATTCTGCAGCAGATTTCTCGAATATTGTTACGTGGCCATCAAAAGCCCGTGAAGCACGTTTACTTGACTAGAGAAGCCCCCAAAATTAAGAAAGCACTTGCTGTCGGGATACATGGGCTTTTCCCTGCGCCACTGCTCAGAACTGTGATTGGTCAGCCAACAGGGACGTCTATCCGATTTGCAAACCACGCTGCAGAAGCAATCAGGAGGTGGACAGATAAGCATGGGTGCCTGGACTGTGAAATTGAAAAGGTAGCGCTGGAGGGCGAAGGCAAAATAGCCGACAGAGTCGACAACCTGTGGAAGCTCCTCCTGAACTGGATTGACCAAGTCCGGAAGGCCGACTTTGTGCTTATTGCTTGTCATTCTCAAGGTGTTCCTGTAGCTCTAATGCTAGTCGCCAAATTGATTGAATTTGGTGTCGTCACTACTGGAAAAATTGGTCTATGTGCGATGGCCGGAGTTTCCCTTGGCCCGTTCGCCGACTATAAGTCAAGATTGTTTAGCGGGTCTGCTGGCGAGCTCTTTGAGTTTGCTAACCCAGAAAGCACAGTCTCCAAGAGATATGAGGATTCGCTCAAGGTGGCCGTGAAATACGGAGCCAGGGTGACTTATTGTGGTTCTATCGATGACCAGCTCGTGTCCATGGAGTCTTCGATATTCTCGACCGTTAGCCATCCCTACATCTTTAGGGCTGTGTTTGTTGATGGCCGAATACATGCTCCTGATTTGCAAGTTACTTTAATTCCAGTGCACGCATTCGGGTCGCTAATCATTTCTTAGTCTTTCGCATCTCGTCGGATTTGCACTGAAGTTGCGCAACCTCGGAGTTTCTGATCATGGTCTCATTCGAGAGTTGTCAGCACCTTTAGCAGGGAGCCTCTATACTGGCGAAGGACACTCGCGACTATATGATGATGGAAATGTCTACGAGTAGGTGAATCGCTGATAGATACTGAAGTTTGCTGACAGCTGCAGCCTTGCGGTCGAGTTCGCCCTAGAGACTACATCTGTGGGCGATGTCCCACTTGATATAAAGAAATACGTGATCCCCACCAATGCAAACCCGTATGTCCTTCCATGGATCATGCGGGGTCTTCTTGAAGAAGATTTTGTAAAGACGGAACTTGATCAGGAGACAACACAATTGCTGAAGCAATTTGATAACTGGAAGCCTGCGACGAAAGTCCTCAAGGATGTCAAATACAGACTTGAGGCTGTTAGGTCCAGGCTATGAAATGGATGACCAAAATTAAAAGAGGATTGGCTCGGCGCTCAATGGTAAGGTACAGACATGGTTAGATTCAAGGGAATTGGATTTGGCGTTTAGAATCTAAATATTATGATGCACCGGCACAATGATACCCGCAAAACAATAAAGCAACGGATTGATCCGCCAAACGTCATTGACAGATTGTCTCACAGCCTCCAACACCAAATATCTTAGTTATGGTACCCCAGGCTTCTATAAATACCACGTGACTGTTCTAGGCTGGTTCTAGCGTATGCGAGGCTGCCTTTTCCATGTCATACGCGACAAATCAATTATCCTACTTGCACTATATCTGCCCTCAATTTGGGCTCTCCAGCTTTCACAATTTATTAATTATTGGCATTGAATATCCTTTAAACATCCAATACCACTATGTTTGGTAGTAGCAATACTCGCTTTCCGAAAACCAAGTCTGTATCTAGTGTCGTGAGAGTCCCAAATCAACCAAAGCCTAAGCCTCTACCCTCCGTTGAGCAACAGAGAGCACGAAAACAGGCTGTCCATAACAACGCGCTTCCACCGAAGACATCAGCTCGACCTTCGCATTCATCTGCGACCGTCAGCCCTGCACCATCATTCTCGGATCAACACGATTCATCCCACCTGCAACCGGCCAAGCGTAAGCCTTCGCAACAAATAACACCTGAGCATACAAATCAAATTTTCCCAAGCAGTGATGAAGATAGTGAAAGCAAGACGGAAGAGGAGGAATGCTTCGATAACAATACATACAAGCGCCTCAAGACGGACCATCTTGGTGATTCGCAGAGAAGACTGCGCAATGAAGAAGCTTTCTCGGAAAATGATGGGGGAAAATTTACAATGCTTCATGCCGAGGATATAGTTCTCGATGAAGAAGTTTCCCCAAATCGTGTACGGGCGTCGGAGAGGTTTGTAGTACGGGTGAGGTATCCAAGTGCCTCTCAGCCTGAAAGGTAAGTTCGTCGTGTCTTGATGCATCTTATTGAGCTCGGCTGACGAACCTGATAGATTCGACCTGGTACCAAGTAGGCACAAGATCGATTCCGTAAACGAGATTCTTGAGATTGCTAGCATTGTTCGAGATGTCTACCTGACTGACAAACAAGCCAAACGTTTCAGCGACCCCATTACCGGAGTTCTCCGCCCCTTGCAGCAGGCAGGAAACCATATAACATGCAATCAAAAGCCGACTAAGGCCCTGCTTGTAGACTTCGAGGCTGCTGTGAAAGGTTATAACCGAGCGATTAGAGCCTTTCTCAAGAGCGGCTCGCTGGCTCAGAACCTTGAAATAATGCATGCTCTGCCACTGAAGGCCGTTCAATTCATTCTCAAACAAGTTTACGATCGAGCTGTCTCGCCCAGGGTCGACCTTCTCAAAGAATACAAGCCTGGATCAGACGGTGTATATGGCGAGCTACTGTCCAAATTCGTCTCCCGAGTTCTGATAGAGACCAAACTCACGTCTGATCAGGTCTTTGTAGATTTAGGCTCAGGGGTTGGCAACGTTGTTCTTCAAGCCGCGCTGCAGTTTGGTTGTGAGAGTTGGGGCTGTGAAATGATGCCGAATGCCTGCGAACTAGCAGATAAACAAATGGCAGAATTCGATGCTCGTTGCCGCCTTTGGGGACTCCAAGCCGGCAAAGTACATCTCGAGAAGGGCGATTTCTTGGCGAATAAAGCGATCCAGGCGGCCGTACGTAAGGCAGATGTTGTGTTGGTCAACAACAAAGTTTTCAGCCCCAGAACAAATCAACGTCTCAGAGATCTCTTTCTAGATCTGAAAGACGGCTGCTATATTATCTCCCTAGAATCTTTCGCTGTTGGTAATAATAGGGACGAAGGGGTACCGGCAAACCTGATTCAGAACAAGGTTCACGGCAATTTTTGTGACGGAGATGTCAGCTGGACTAGCGGGAGTGGTGAGTACTTCATCGCCACGAAGGACACTGGTCACCTTATCGAAATCGGAAATGCGAAAAAAGCACGACGCCCTGTTTGTTTTCAGTTCCCCTATCCAGCCATGTAGTAAACCGGAGGATTCTCGAGGATCGGCCGCTTATGGATAGAGTGCGGATGAAGTGCTGAAGGGGCAGGCAAAGCGATAAAGTCTTGGAATATGCGTTGCATTGAATGATACCACTTGATACCCAAGTCTCTCCTCTCCTCAAGGATCATGTGAATGCCTTGTTCATTTCCTCCGCCTCTCGGCCCTTACGGGCCATCCATCGGTCTATCAATTCCTTATTCTCGGCCGTAAGATCCTTGACCCTTTGTTCCGACATGTTGAGCTGTAAGTTGAGCGAAATGAATTCATCGTGTACGTCCTTGAACCCGTGAGTATATCACTACTTGAAATCCCACCAGCCAACCTACATCTAAAAGCTTAGTCTTCCCCTTAAGCTCCTCATCCCTATCCTTGAGCTTCTGGGACAGAAATGCTCGATCCCTGGACAATTCATCAACCTGCCTAGACTCAGCTCTGCTCTTGATCTTCAGTTTCGCTAGCTCGGCATCTGCGCTTTTGATCCGTGATTGCAGCTGTCCGTTAGACCGCAGCGCTTCTGTGAGGTCCCGCCTTATCTGCAAAGTGCAATCGTCTGTGCCCGTAGGCTCAGGTGGAGCTGAAGAATCTCGCGGTTTGGTATCCGTGGTTGAGTTATTTGCCGCTTGCGAGGCCTCAAGGACTGCTACCTTATCAAGAAGATTCGTGACTGTCAAGTATTAGTATTGATATAAAAGGCTGAAATATGTGTAGGGGTGCGGACAAGCAGATATCAAATCATTATCCAGCCTGTGGTAGCTGGCCTTCTCTCTTTGGTCTCGTTCCCGTAGGTTTTGGATATATTCGTCGCGCCATGAAGTCATGTTTTTTCTGTGCTGCAAATGAAAACAGAGCCACTACATCGCTGAAGAAAACCTTGGAAAATGTTCTGTTTATCACAATAGAAAGCCTGGAAGGTTAATCCACGAAGTTAACCTCACGGCTTTCCAAGTATTATGATATGCCGAGGCTGCAGGTCTGAAGGTCATACGAGAGGCTGAAGCTGGGAGCCGCTAGCGAGGCACCTTGACGTGTAGCTCTCCATTACCAACTGAAAGCGCCTAATTCGAACATCGATATTGCGTCCTGTCTACAGATCCAACTCGCATACACTCAAAAGGATCTTTTGAAGAGTTATAGAATTCGAAGGGCTCTTATCTTGGGCATTTGATAAGAAGAAAAGAAGGCTTAAAGGTTGACGTCCTCGTTATCGCGAACCAGCCACCTCGACCCAGCCTCCTTCGCAATGTCGTCTAAGAAGAAGGTCTTGCTGAAGGTGCGGAATCCAAGCTCTCTGCTGCTCTAGGGAATTGAGTAAAGCTAACAGGATACAAAGGTTATCATCCTGGGAGATAGTGGTGTGGGCAAGACGAGCTTGATGAATCAATATGTACATCCACCTCTCCTTACGGCCATTCGACCAGCATTCGCGCATATTCTTCCAGGATGAGGACTGATACTGGGCAGGTCAACAAGAAGTTCAGCGCCAGCTACAAGGCGACAATTGGGGCGGATTTTCTTACGAAAGAGGTATTAGTCGATGACAGGCTCGTTACCATGCAGGTACGACCCCCCTTACAAGAGCATGCGGCGTAGGTCGCTGATAGGATCTAGCTTTGGGATACTGCTGGGCAGGAGAGATTCCAATCATTAGGCGTTGCGTTCTACAGGGGTGCCGATTGCTGTGTGCTGGTGTATGATGTCAATAACTCGAAGAGTTTTGATACACTTGACAGCTGGAGGGACGAGTTCCTGATTCAGGCATCGCCAAGGGACCCTGATAGCTTTCCTTTCGTGGGTTGGTCCGGCATTAATGATGAGAAGAAGCTAACGGACACAGGTCGTCCTGGGCAATAAGATTGATGTGGAAGAGAACAAGAGAGTGGTATATTCTGGTTTTTTTTGAAAAAGAGATTGCGGGTTAACTGAGATGCAGATATCTTCAAAACGTGCCATGACCTTTTGTCAATCCAAAGGGGGTATTCCATACTTCGAAACAAGTGCAAAGGAAGCTATCAATGTAGAGCAAGCATTCGAAGGTACATATTTCCTCGCCCATATCACAGTGTTCGTTCTAATGCCTGAGTTTTAGTCATTGCAAGAAATGCCCTCGCCCAAGAAGAGTCCGAGGAATTCAGCGGTGACTTCTCAGACCCTATTAACATCCACATTGAGAACGACCGCGATGGATGTGCATGCTAGAAGCAAAGCTATTGTTCTGGCCTCTCTTTGTGTTTTTCTGCTACACTCGTTTCGTTTTGCAGGGAATCAAGTTCCCTTCCACATCCGGGGCCCGAGCTCGTCTGGATTTGATAGGCCAAAGGCGGGGTGTGTTGATTGTACATAGGGATCATAGGTGCTCTGGTGTCTGCGTCTCCTTGTCTATACAGAATGCATCATGGTTTTGAAGATGGTTCTTTGTTTTCTTGGGCTTGAGTGAAGGGGGATTATGGGCGAAGAAGCGAAGCGAATGTTGAGATTGGCAGTGGAAGTGACAAGTTTATTATTTTCACGGCCATTAGGCTTCTCGAATACTCTGTACCCGGTTGCAACTGGCTAGTTAGTATTGAAAGTGTCAACGGGTAATGATCTTGCAGGGCTGACCAAGCTTTTTCCAAACCCCTAGAAAATGGCTCTCCACGTAGACAAACCGCAGACCAACTATAGGATCCAAACTTTCAACCAACCTCGAGCTGTTTGCTTTATCAATCAATTTGCAGGAGTTAGGTACTTCTCCAGCTGTAGAGCTATACTAATACCTTGCCGTGAACTATACTGTGGAAGTGAGTCTAATATCAATTTTTTCAGGAAACATTCTTGCAGACTACAACCTCAAATGCTCGCCGCAAAATTACAAGTACCCGCTTACTGCTGGTTACCCGCTGGAAACTATACTACCGGGTTGTACCATGGCTGATGGTATTCATGTAGTATTACTATATCTTGGCTCTTTTGGACTTGGATCAGTGACATATGGGACTTATCTCGGCTGCGAGCATGCCTCAACCACTAATGATTGCGATTCTTGCAACTAATGAGATGTGAAGAACACGTAATAAGCAAGCCAAGATCACAGAAGCCTTGTGTCGTTTCTGACCGCTGCGTTGTCTCCTTGAATACAACGTCACAGAGTCATAAATCTTCGAAATTGTAGCTTGCTGATCGGGACCCCGGAACGGCTTATCGTACATTGTAGGTAAATTATCAGCTGACAGGGATACGGTTTCGGTAAGGTATAGCAGGTCGACTTGACCATACCTTGCGATTAACCACGCCCTTTTCTCGCTCAACCATTATTGATGTTTTCGTGAATATAAACTGTCGTTGAAACCCTTGACTGGCCGCAATAAATCCCTCTTTTCTCTTCCACAACCGCGCTGGCTGATTCCATGATTCCAGCATACCTTCATGTCCGACCTCCATGATAAAGGCTCTACAGGAAGCAAGAACTGGAACATTCACAGCTGGAAAGATGAATGCACAAGAGCTTCCCGTGCCGCCGGCTGTGGCCGCTGCAGAAGTGCTGGCAGGACGAGATAGATGCTGGGAATATCGTGATGGAGCTTCGGCACCGTCGGGCAAGAATTCTAGGGGGTTCCGGGCTGGAGTTGGAATGGAGAATATCGCTCGTCGGACGCTGGGAATCCTCCTACTTCTGGTGACCGTTGTGCTATGGACTACTTCGAACTTCCTGGCCAGCGTAAGTTTACACGTAGGGAACCTGCGATTGCGACGAGGCTGCTGACACTTCCGAGTATATCTTTGCCGATAATACCTATTCCAAACCCTACTTCGTTACCTATATCAACACGGCATGCTTTGCGATCTCGCTGCTGCCTATGTTAGTGCGAATAATCCACAGACATGGAATGTCTCACGTCCAAAGATCTCTGTTGGAATTCTGGCAGAGTAGGGGAGATTATAGGCCGATCGGCATCAAGCCTCAAGACCACGAAGACGCCGAGGATCCCATGTCTGCTTCTCAAACTCGACTGTTAGTAGACAACGACTTTGGATCAGCTCTCGCTTTGACCGGTGACCCTCCACCCACCGAGGAAATGCTCGGCGTACAGGAGACGGCGTGGCTGAGCTTGGAATTCTGTCTCCTGTGGTTTGGTGCCAACTACCTAGTTGCTGCTTGCCTAGAGTACACCAGTGTCGCCAGTTCCACCATCTTGACTTCTACGAGTAGTATATGGACGTTGGTGTTCGGGGCTCTTGTACGAGTCGAGCATTTCTCCTACAAGAAACTCATTGGTGTTCTAGCCTCTTTGGCTGGCATCATCTTGATCTCGTCTGTGGATCTTTCTAGCAAAGACAATGATGACAATCGCGGAAGCTTTCCGCATAAGTCTCAAGGTGAGATTGCTGTTGGAGATGCGATGGCTTTTGGAAGTGCGGTCATGTATGGCATCTACGCAGTCGTCATGAAGAAGCGGATTGTGAACGAGGACCGCGTGAGCATGCCACTTTTCTTCGGATTAGTTGGGCTTTTTAATGTGGTCTTCATGTGGCCAGGCTTTTTTATCCTGCATTTCACTGGAGTAGAAGAGTTTGACTTGCCTCCAACTGGCAAGATATGGGCTATTGTGTTGGTAGGTTTCTGACCCCCTTCAACGGCATCTGTTACTGTCTGGAAACGAGACCATGAGACTAATGGGGATTGTAGCTGAACTCAGCATCATCGTTCATCAGTGATTATGCCTGGGCGTACGCTATGCTCCTCACTACTCCTTTGGTTGTGACCGTGGGGCTTTCTATGACAATCCCGCTCTCGTTGATCGGGCAGATCATTCTCAATACGCAATATTCAAGCGCTCTGTACTGGGTAGGCGCATGCATTGTCATTCTGTCCTTCTTGTTTATCAATCATGAAAGCCACGATGAGAGTGAGCCGCAGGTCAGCCGAGAAGGACTTGATGATCTTGCTTGAGGGGGCACTTGTTATGGGAAGGAAATACTTACCGGAAGTTGGAATACATCACAGATTACATCCGCGATGAAAATTGTTGGCTGGTAGACAGAGCAAAAGAAAACCCGAACCCAGCTCAATTCGAAGTCATTAAGATCAAGTCTGAAAGAAGAGATGGTGAGCAGGTCCATTTCAGCATTACAGACGTTCCGAGCATGAATTTGTGCCGAACAACATGGAAGCAGAATAAAGACGCCGACCGCACTCGCGTCATGCTTCAAATCCGCAGAGGCGAATGTGAACAGAATATAAGTCATCGAGCTTAGGTCTGCGAGGGTCTTCTTGTTCTCTCTGACCGGCAGGTGTTATTTTTCCCCTTGGCGTGATAATCCACTCAACTGCTGCTGTTGAATTGGGTTGGATTGCCTGCGAAAGGGTTTTCTCAATGATTACCGGGCAAACATCATGGGCAATTTCCTCTCGTATGTATAGATTTATAGCGCGATGTCCTCTTTCGCGAAAGCCGTCTCGAAATTTCTTAGAATAATTCATCTTTGATGACGTCGCTTCCCCGTGCTTTCCGTCGATGTTTACTTTCGGAATTTTTAAATTTTGCGAGGTCGCCTGCTTCACCTTCTAGACCGCCCCAACTGTATTCTAATCAACACCGATAACCTCTCTTTCGAGCACCACCTTTCTTCTGTTCTCTCCTTATAGAACCACATTGATTCGTTCGATCTCTGGATATTTCATTCCTTTCCACTTTAATCTTCATCTGATACCGCGCAGATCTACCACGCATGTACAGCCGCAGCAATGGGCGACACAAGCTACCTCAATGGCTTTGACATGTCTAAATGGGACTTTGATGATTACACGACTATGTCTGGCTCGATCCTATGGACCTCGGCTTTCCTCCTGATCATCGTGCTTGTCATCGTCGCCGCTCGTTTTACCGTTCGAATCATCATCAAGCCTCCTCAAAATCGCCTCGGAATCAAGAGCTCTCTCGGATCAGACGATTGTAAGTAGCCTTTCCATACATTCCACACCTGGTACCTGCCCAGATAGCGTGGTCTCCCTCCGCGACTTAGAGCTAATGCTGACCTCTTGTCGCGCAGTCCTCATGCTAGCAGCTGTTCTGTTTACGATTAGTTTCTCGACATTCTCCATCGTTGGTGCACGTTTGGGCCTCGGACAACACGTCTGGAACGTCAAGCATGGACAAGGAGACTTCACAAGTATTGTTGGACGTATGGAGCTGCTCGTTAAGCTACTGTACTGCTGCTTTTCCTCGTACTCGATGGCCATCAGCTTTACGAAGTTGTCGATCATCGCCTCCTACCTACGACTCTTTCCTGGCAAGAAATTCCGTCGACTGCTGTACACCATAGGGGTATGTGTCATGTTGCAAGGTATCATATCTGTGGTAGTCATTGTATTCGAATGCGAGCCTGTCAACAGCTCGTGGGATTGGGATGTGCCGCGCGGCAGGTGTATCGACATCCAGTTGTTCTTCTACGTCAGCTCAGGCATCAACGTGGCCAGCGATTTCGCCTTGTGGGTGGCGCCTCTGGGACACTTTTGGAAGTCTAAAATGCCTCGGAAGCAAAAATTGGAATTGATGCTGCTCTATGCAGTCGGGATGGTGTAAGTGGCCATCATTTCCGGTTTGTCCGCAAAGTATTAACTGTGGCTTTAAAAAGTGGATGCCTGGCAGGTCTCTTTCGCCTTGGTCAACTCAAAGGGTTGAAATCGACTGACATCACCTGTAAGGCAAATCCCGTTCTCTCACAATGCTTGTCTGCTAATTCCTGCGAACAGACACTGGTTCGCTGCCACTGAATTGCTCGATGGCAGAAGTAAGCTTCGGTATTCTCTGCGCTTGCATTCCACCATTACGACCGGCTTTACATCCCATTATGCGAAGCATCCGAAGGCTCTTCGGTATCAAAGCCCCCGCAAAACCCATCGCAAGTCCGATGCCAATACAGACAAACGATTTTAGGGAGTACCGACGCCATCGAATCCCGCGTGCGGCCAACATGGAGCGTGACCTCGACATGGAAGATTTAGACCGCAATTTCAGCCAGTACTTAGGGTCTTCATCCATTCGCATTGGCAGTTCTGAAACTAGTACGATAGGTGAGAGAAGCCCTGCCGCGACTGAGCATGTCTTCCTCTGATCCTTTGTGGAAGATTCATAAGCAGAAACTGTTGTGATAGGATACGGACATTGGGCAGATTTTTTCCGCGTGGATACGATACTTACATCGAGGATCGGTGTGGATTTGATTTGGTTCGATTCGATTTGATACCCGGAGCTTCTTAGCTATTGAATTAAGGATTCTCGTTTTATGTTCGGCGTTGGGAGGTAGGATGGATCGGCTGCAGGGTGGGCATACACCGTAGTGAGTGCTAACAGGAGACCATTGCTCTGTAAACAATGCCTTTCTGCATCTGATCTGCTTGTAGAGTCTCTCCGGTTGTGCTATCACAATCATTTCCGGATGTTTTACAGGCCTCTTTTGATGTGTTATTTTCCAAGTTACAACCTATCATACTTTGGCCGAGTAGTGTCCAGCAACATTGAGGACTCCTCTAGTGGTACTGGTCCTCTTATCCAAGAAAGAGAAGCATAGCAGGACTTCTTTTCTCAGTCGTCGCGACACTCCTTGCTCCAAACACAAATTTCTCCCGACTCACACGCACAGCCACTATCTCCACAACCTCAACGTGAATTACACGCGTCCAAAACGGCTCAACTATCAGCCTGGGCACAATCTCACACCCTCATGCTCTTTCTACAGTCTTCCACTGTAGGTTACCATCTTCAGTCAGCCCGCTATACTGGGCGGCGCGTGGCCACAATGGAGGTCCACGGAGATGGCCACTCCCAAGGCACCGGGAACCTGTGATTAAACGTGGGAGCGGTATGATAGTGGGCGGGCGTATTCATCTCCAGCTCCCAAGGCGTCCCCTATGAAGCCATGGCCAACTGCAACCCCCGACTCGTGGGATGCACTGATCCCGCCCGCGCTCTCCCCCGTGTCTCAAGCGAGAGTCCAAAAAAGACAACAAAACCACGTCACCAGAGACAAACCACAGCACAAACCCACCCCAGCAACCACGGTCCTCCCGGGCTCTCTGCTCCCCTCCAAGCCCGCCCCAACGTCGCAAACGCGCCTGGCCGGACTCCGAATCCCGCTCGAGACTCCCTGCTTCTGGCCCAGCAGCCCATGCTGGAAGGATCGTCGTCGCTGCATCCTAGAAACTAGTAGGTTGGGAATCCGCTGCGAGGCGTGTCATGGCGAGGTCCGAGCTGAGGGGTGTCGGGGTCTTTGCGGCGCTGGATGTGCGGCGCTGGATGGCTTCAGAATGCCACCTCGCCGCCGGTTGGCGATTCGTCGCGTTGGGAACGGGATGGTGGGTTCGTGAGGCGGGAGATACCGCGTTATGAGGGTCGGAAATGTGCTTTGAGCTGGGTAGTGAAGGCTGTTGCGTGGTGCCCGTTCTGCTGCTTGGCATGCCAGGCTTGTCTTTGGCATCTGAGGATAAAAAGAGAGAGATCAACACACGAAGCTTGGATCTCAAAGAAAGGATGTGGAGACTAGTGATAGTCTGCAAAGCGGAGATGCTCTATCGGCCCATACCGTAACCGGTGCTCCCTAGTCCAAAATATTGAGGCTGCTCGCTAGATATGATTGTGTGTTGATTATAGCTTTAGGGGACAGGCTTTCCATTCATATCTGACCTGCCTTTGCGGCAGGTCAACTGTATACCTAATCAAACAAAATACATCGACGATGATCCAAGCCAGGACTCCCCACTCCAGAACGCCATCCTATGCATGTCTCCACCACAAGTTCTTCACTTGCTCCATTCCCATGGCTATTCAGGTTGAAACACCAGACCACCGCCAACATATGATACAAGGGAACTAAACTAATCTGCTTAGTGATCACTCGCCAACCCGCCAAGAATCTTCTTGAGACCCCTTTTCTTCTTTGACCCATCTTCATGCTCATCTGCTTGGTCTGCGCCTAGACCTGGTGAGCTCTCCTGCTCCTTCTTCCTCAAACGGCCCAGTGTCGAGGCCACGAAACCCGTGTCATGGCCACTTTTTGTGCTTTTCGGGCCCGTCCTTTCACTACCCGTGTCCGTCGGATCATCGGCTTTGTGTGCTGGAGTCATCATCATCGAGGCTGGGAGCTGATGTTGACGCCCAGCTGACTGCATTGAAACAACACTGCTTGAATTGCTAGGTGTTCGGTCCAGTGCGGCGATAGCGTTGCTCGAGGCAAATGACCGCCGCGGACTTCTTGACTGTTCGGATCGCGTCCCAGGACTCGTACCGAAGAGGCTGCTGCTCGCGTCACTGTTGTCGTTCAGGTTATCTTGACTTGAAGGATTCAACAACATGCTGCTTGTGGCCAGTTCCCGCAGGCGATGCTGCTGGGCGATTGTTGGTCGGTGTTGTTTGAATTTGTTCTGAATGATGGCCCCAGTATGAGAGATCAAGGCTCGAATAACGTCCTTCTTGAGGGCAAGAGCGAGGTCAAGGTTCGACCAAGTCTTATTGCGATATTCGATCTCGGGAAGACGGAAAACGAAACCATGTACATCTTGAATATTTCGCCCCCCCTTCCCCTTGTAGCTCAGACACAGTACAACACTTGTTATCTTGACATGTGCAAGCGTCATGTACTCGGAGGCTCGAGTCATCATCTTCGTCAAATCGTCGGAAGGCTTCTCCTTCTTACCAGGGTTCCGGTGGATGCCGAATCGCTTTTTGGTATCGCCATTCGTGGATGAGTATGTTGAATTTGCGTCATGATTCGAAGCAACTGTCGAAGAGCGACCTATAGAAGGCCGAGATGCAACACTGGACTGCAGACTTTCAGCGGAGGCTTTCTTATGCAAAGCCATTGCCGAAAGACCCCGAGAGCTTGTGGAGTTCTTACTGCTCGACTGGAACAGTCTGAAATGACTTCCCTCGTGGTTCTCTCGTGGATATAAACTAGAGGCCTTTGGTTTGCGATTTACCGCTGTGCTGGGACGGGACTCTGAGTGCAAGGTTGGCCGAAGACGAAGTTCCAGAGACCCTGGTCGTATGCCGGAATCCACGTTAAGGAAGTCCCCAGAGGAGGTGTTGGGTCGTTTTTCGTCACGTGTACCGCCATCATCCTCATCCTCCACTGGCTGCATGTGCTTGACCATGAACGGCGATTGGTTTTCTGAATCATCGTGACCCGGAAACATGTAATCAAAAAGACGCTTCCCGACTTCATGTTCAAGTTGAATTGTCATCGGGAAGAGATTGACCTCGAATCGATCCACCACAGGAATCCCGGCGATTGCTTCGAGCATGTTCCATTTCACGCTCAACATATGCTCCTCTTCATGAAACACTCGGCGCTCATGATCCTGATAAGGAGCAAACATTTCAGGGTACAAAGCATCCGGCAAGAGGTTGAGTCCAACTATTTTCCCAATTGACATGTTGTTCATATGCGACCCATCTGAGTTGTCTACTCGGTCGTACTCGGCGTGTTGGAGTTGGAATTCTAATAGCGGCTCATTATTGTCGCGGATAAGATGCCAAACGATCTGATCCGACGAAATGATCCACCTGAGTAGCCCACTGGTTTGTGTTGCATCATACTTTCTCTGTGAGGAAGTGATCGCTTTCATCATAAAGAACAACTCGTCCTCACAGCTTGTCAGATCCCTGTCGAGAGCAAGTCTATCTTCCCAGCCCTTCTTGTCCAAGAACTTGGAGTTGATCTGGAATTGATTCTTGATCTCTTCCAGCTGTCGAATTCGCTCTTGTAAGCGGATAACCATCTCCGGAGCGCCGCGCAAATCACTGAAATCGGACGCAAGCATAATCTTCTCCAGGCGCTCGTTCCTCGTCTTCTCTAGAGGCTCACTGTACATCAGGAGATCCACCACAATGATATAGATCGCATAGTACTGGGCTGAGTTACAGATGGCGAAGATCTGAGGGAACTCGACGTAGAGATGATCCATGCGATCTTCGACGTTGTTCGTAGATCCAGCGTACGCATCTTCGCTGCTTATCTCGTCATTGTACTTAAGTCGCAGAGTGTTGTACTTCTCGTATCTTAGAGTGGCAGAGGTCTTCTGAACAATACGCTTAAAGCCGAAGGGATCGACTTTGAAGTCGAACATGACTTCCAGTGGCACCCAAGGTGGCCAGACAGATCCCGCTGGGACACCATAATGATTCCCAGAGTACATGGATAAGAGCTGCGATGAGAACCACTTTTGATGTGTGACGAAGAATTGGGTGCTGTCCATTTCCACTGTGAACCGACGCTGTACAAGACCACTGACATTGTCAAAGATCCGGTCTTTGTCCATCACCTCAATGACTTTCAATTCCATACCCTTGGCAGTGACTAGCACGACAGCTTTGGGATTTTTCTCGCTTTGGAGCTGGATTTGCGGCGCGATCAGCCGAACGTGATAACTGTTCTGCGGCGTAAACTCGCGACCACTACTAGACTTGGCATTTTCGGAACATGATCTCCCGCCGCTCTCGTGGACCGGGTTTCGGCTTTTGGGTTCATCAGCATTTACAAAGTCCCTGCCGTCAGCAAGAAGTTCATTGATACGATCTTCGACGTCCTGATATCCCGGCTCCCAGCTCGCACTAGCTGCCGCAGAACCTCTGCGAGAACCACTGCTTTCAGGGGTTGGATTTTGCTTTGGCGCCTTGGCTTTATTTTGTTCGTTGACTATATCAAGAATGAATTTGACGGCCCTCCTGGAAAGATAGTATACAAACCCTCGCCTCTGGCCGACCTGGTGTATATAGCGAAGGATTATGTTCCTCAAGAGGTTGTTCCACTTCAGCTGCATGTTGTGAATGACAAAGCGGTTATTAAAGTCGCTGGTGAACTCCGCGCCAGGGTTGGTGTCCATTCCTTCGGCAGTGGCATTGTAGTTCTTCGGAGAGGTGGTCTCGCCGTCGCTGTCGACGTCGGCGTCCCCGTCGGGCACTGCACGCTTCCTATCCGTATGAATGCGCATGGCCATTCGATGCATCATCGACTCTAAGAAGAGTCTCTTGTCACGTAGGAAAGTGCCGTGTTTACTCAGCTGCTCGAAGTCAGCTCTTAGAGAAGCATTCTCACTATCTCTGACACATTCAAGTCCGGCATATTCAACGGCTTGATTGTGCGACTCCATCTGGTTTTCAAGCTGGTCAAGGCGGCTTTGAATGAGTTGGCACTGAACACGACGAGGGTCGTCATTCTTGCTCATGATACAGAAGTGTGTTTGCTCATTTCCAAACGGGCTTGTCCTATCTGGATCGCCAGAGATTGTGTCGCCATGGTCGGTCTGCCGAAAGTATGTGAAGCAAGGGGTATAGGCAAGCGGCATGATTTTGGTTTCTGGGTTGGCTTCTGATGGCAGGATCCAGTCTAGCTCGACAAAGTCGTCCATATCAATCCAACTAAAGTCATTGTCTGGGATTTCAAAGTGGGACAGGTCAGTAGCGGGGGTTTCTGCTTGAGATACAAGGACAGAAGCCTTGTGTAAATCTTCGGGAGTCGTACCAGCAATACTGGCCGTTATAGCCCGTATATCCGCAGACAGCAGGTCCAGTTGCGCTCGGTGCATTTTCATTCCCGTAGTCGTTCCTTTTGTTTTGCGGCTTTTGTCGTGGGTTGGGAACTCTTCGCGTCGTTGGTGCATGTCGAGCATGAAGCTATCAAGCCTCATTTTCAAGCCCGTGGCAGAGACCACATCCTCGGCGTAATCCTCGGCATCCTTGTGCTTATAGATGTGACTGATAAACAGCGGGGCGAGAAGAAGGTTGTACTTGATCGTGGCAAGATGTCGACCAAACTTTTTGCTGGATTTCTCGATGCCCGGCCACAACGTACCTTGGCGTATCGGAAGCGACATGGTTCCATTGAACATAGACCACCAGGCAAAGAAGTGGGAGAAAAATCGAGGCGTGAGGTGTACGGTGTTATAGCTGTTGGATTTTTCTAGATTTGAGACGGACCACTCCCGGTCGACGGGTGCTTTGACAGCAATCGACATGTGGATATGGTTACTGCGAAACCCTTGGAAAGCGTCGTACCCGGGTGCTTTTGCAAACTGGGGTTCCTTCAGTACAACGTTGTAATGAGGTTCGAAATCGAAGGATCTTTTGCCATCTTGCCTCAGGTTCCTCTCAAACATCAAGCCAGTTTGCCACTGCACCTTCCCCGAAAGCTTCATAACAACTTTCTTGAACGCTGCCCCATGTCTGAAGCTATCCATGCTGATCACGCTATCGCTATCGCGGTCGTGGTTTGATATGATGCGTGCTTGGTGATTGAAGTCTGGGATAGCTAGAATGAATTCGCCACTGTCCACAGTCATGAATTTCCTCGGATCTTCCTCACGACAAATGTTCCATCGAACATCATTGCGCCAGCACATGAGAAAGCCTGCACCATCTCCAGTGATCGAGTATGGATCGCGAGTTCCCTTGAGCATGAGATGAACATTACCATCCCCTCTCCATGCCACAGTGACGCGGGAGTGGAAACTGAGCCGGATCTTATCCCAGAACCCAGTGCGGTCAGACGGATCAACCTGTGGCTTGGTAAAAGTCTCGACGACCATCATCATGTCCTGTATGGCAGGCTGAAACGACGCACCCCAAGTTATACGTGTGGGAAACCCGGTGCTGATATCGACCTTAATATCCGAATACGACTTCACGGGTGAAACCGTCCTCCGAACATCAATCGCAAATCCACCCATGTTTGGTGTGCCTGGCTGGCGATTTTTTGGAGGGATAATGTCTACCTTGACATGCCGCGTTGATTCGCGACCCCGAAACTCTTCGGCGATGACAAAGTTTGATTTGAGAGACCAAGCAGGTGTGCGGGGATGCTGACCAGGTTTGATGGCCGGGACATGCAAGAGTGGTAAAGGATAATCTCGCAGCGTTATACGAGCCTCGCCCATATCTATCTGAACATGCATAGGGACCAGGAGTGAGTATTGCATGTCATAAGGCATCCCTTTTCCTACGCGGTGGATGAACTCAGGCAATTCGTGCATGGGAAACGAAGGTTTGTCGATGGAAATATGAAGGTCGCTGATCAAAGTAGCCATCAGGGCCGGACGTTGCGGTGCCTCGAGTATGTTCTCGAAGTCTTCCATGTCATCAGGTAGTTGGTCAGGTCCCCAGAAGACGCCACGAACTTCTTTCATGCCACTCTTCGACATTTCATAGACGCGATCGATGCGTTTCTTCCAGCTCTGTGAGTCATGTCTTCGGAGTCTCTCTTGAGCTTCCCCTATGGAGATTTTGGCGGAGCTGGTCACTCCACAGGTCCCTTCAGGGTCATAGCGCATGTGGCGGCCCCGATGAGATCTGGAGCGGTGCCCACGAGCAGTATTATCTTCGCTCTTACTTCGCTTTTTCGTAGGGGCATCCCTGTGCGTACCGCGACTCTGTGGGTGGGCAGACCTATTCCGAAATCGAGACGAGTCTTTCCGCATCTCTTCCTCCTCGATCTTCTTCGCCTTGACTCTGAATGCTGCTTCACGAGCGAGGCGTTGAGCCTGCTCGACAAGCCCAGTGCGATAGATTGCACCGAGTTTCCATTCGAATGCACCGTCTTCGAGCTCGAAAAGCAAAGCTCTGCTGCGAATCGAGATTTTCGGTAGATGCTTCGGACCTTCAGGACGCTTGTCTAGGATGTACTCATTCGTTCCAGTAACAAATCTATGATGGAGCTGCTGGACAGCCTTTAGCGTATTGATAATGTTGTCAGATACTTTGTGGAGGACAAGCTGATGTGGCACTGCTAGCCTGATGGCCTCGGAATTGACATCAATGAGCTTCTCGTCTTCCATTTGTCCACTGGTGCGTCTTCGACGACTCTCGCGCAGATCAACTCGCAGACCTTTGATGCTCGCAAGTCGTGCCCAAACACGCTTCATCCTGGGCGCTTCGGCGTAAAGTCGTGCGAGCTTCGAGTGGAGGAAGGGAGGCGACCACCGATTTCGGCCAGTCTCCATACCATAGATCTGCAACATGACCGCTGGATCAGATGGCATTTGCGCCTTGACTTGGACTAGAGTTGCCCTGAAGTCGACGGTAATCAATTCCCCTGCTGTGAATGGGTAGTCCGGCGCGTCTATTGTGTAGAAGTCTACCGGAGACCTAATGGGCGATAGTAGTTCAGCGTCACACGTCGTCGTCGCTGCGGCTCGAGCTTGTTCCTCGTCCCTGTCTGCTTTCGTACGGACGAATGCCTTCCTTAATACTGAGGTGGCAACCCCAACAGCATAATGACGATACAGAGAGTAATGGACAAGCAGCTGCTTTACATGAGAGTTGACGTGGAAGACTGGGCCTTGTGGATCACTGGAAGTTGAGAGCGCGACTTCGAAGCGCGGCATCGCAACGAAGGGCTCAGACTCCCATTTCTCAGTTGATTCGACGATGAAAGCCTCCAAGCCCCGGATATGAACAGCAAGGCGTCGGCCATCAGTCGGGTGCTGCTGCTGCTTTTTGCGCGCAGACGTTGGTGTACTCAGAAAGATCTCGGGGTCCGGTGGCAGGGACCGACTCCCTGCTCTACGGCGCGTTGTTACTCTTTCCACTGGAATTCTTTGCGCCTTGTAATCTGCTGTCCATGAGTGCAACTGTAGTGCCACGCCTCTCGTTTCATCCGAAATGTCCTCGTCCACACCGGCGACTTGCGCGCTGAAGTCAGAGCCTTGGATTTGGAAGTGCAAGAGCCAAGGTGGCAAAGCCCTGACAAAGTTTGCTCCGCGAGTGGTCCTGGTATGTGCTTTCTTGGTAGGCTCTACGTTGAGTCGTAGCTGGCGGACGATTTGGCGGACGCCATCACTGATCTCTGGACGAATCATGTGAATGGAGAAGGTTTGGAGATTGCCAGTCGCAACGACATGCACTTCCGGGTTTGCATTAAGCTGAGCTCTCAGCTCTAAAGATTCAGTCTGGAGCAAGTCGAAGTGCGCTCCTGACGAAGTCTGGTAGTACAGGTCAAGAGATTGTACTCTCAGTGTCGAGCCCAGAGCATAATGAAGCTCGCCCACGGCAGAGTGAGACGACTCGATGTCCAGAGATACCGAGGAAATTGACGAGATGATCAGATCAAAATCATCATCTGCCGCACATTTTTCGACGGGCGGCAGCGCGATTCGGAGCACTGGTTCATGCATGGAGAACTTGACATTAGCCTTCGGCAGCAGTCTTGACATAACAATGTGACCTTTTGGCCGGGTCTTTTTTCTTGACCTTGTTTTTGGGTTCAGGAGCGCCAGGATGAGGGGCAAATGTTTGGGATCCAGGTCAACAGATGGCGAGGTAATAACAATGTTCGCGAACAAGATGTTTGCATTTCGTTCATCAGCACTGTTATCCTCTGCAAACTCCATCGACTTCGAGGGGAGCGTCGTTCGGATTGTTGTGGTGGCCATCGGGATATAGGCCAGCCTGTCAGACTTCCCCCGCCCATCGTCCACCCCAATCGAAATAGCTAGCGCCGCGACCAAAGCTTGATGAGCGACATCCTTGGATGAGAAGTACATTCGGTGCGCCGGTGACTTCTGATCGATTCGGTGCAGGTCTATACCGACTTCCTTCATTGTCGTATTTAGGTAGATCGGCGAGCCCTGGGGTTGCACGGAGTTGATCCGTTTAGAGAATCCAACAAAACTGACCGCAAACTGCACTCCCTTGATGCCGCGCAATATGGAGCTGATGAATTCCTTGGAGTCGGAAACCGTCTGCACCAGTTTCTGTTCCCGACTACCAGGCCTGTCGAGTTCTCCCATCAAGTCTTTCACAGCTGCCTCCTCGGGGTCTGGTGTCTCCTGTACGTGTGGCCTGCGACAACTCTGGTAACGGTTGATGCAGGTATGTATATCGTCGTATGGGATATGCACTCTGCCCAACTTCAGCGAGATAGCGGCATCTCGGAGCCCGTCCAACTCTTTGAACAGCAGCCCATGGATGTTGAGAGTCGCGTGGTCTAGTACCTCTAGCGATTCCCGGCCCTCGGGGGTGAAGAGCACGCTTCGGACTGTGATCATCCATTCTGCCGGCCGCTGTTCCCTCTTGGGCGTCTTGAGATGTGAGAACATTCTCCCCCTGTCCACCATCTTGCGCCGGGTATCAACTGCCAAGGTCAAGCTCCCGATCTGAATCTGCCCAACGTCCACCACCGTCACGGAAGAGTTCGTAGCCACCACATCGACCGTACGGATCCAATTAATATTTCGGTGCAGGCGCTTGATCCGGTCTTTCAGGCTGGTGAGCCTTTCCCAGCTCTTACTTCGATGGGGGCCAGAACTGGTCTTGCGCGACATTGGCCGCCTCTTGGGTTTCAAGTCGCAAGCTGGGCCGACAGCCTCCTCCACCATGCCTCTGTCCTCATCTTGCCCCCCAGAGAGGCCACTCCTCTCTCCGTCCGGGGCTTGCAAGTCGATTGTCACCGCCAGCTCGGTGAGCACAATGCTAACCCATGTCGGCTGCGCGAAGGTCGGCCGGTGCAAGTTCACCCCCAGTCCCCTTATCTCCAACTTGATACCATCCTTCGGTGTGTATGCGAGTCGCCTCAACGAGAAGTAGCCGATGCGCTGAATAGATATGCCGGTGACGATTCGGAGTACGGCGAAGACGACGAAGGACGAGAGGTATGCGAGAACTATCACCCCAAATATGAAAGTAGGGTTCAGGAGCGCCATTAATTCGTTCGGTCGCGGAACGCCATTCGCAGCGCGTCGTTCGTTTCGATCCGTCGGCCGTTACACCGTTGCCCTGTTTGGCTTCCTGTGGATGTTGGACTCGTCACCTTCGAGATGTTGTGGTCCTCGACCGTGATGCCATCCACCGACGTCGAGCGTCCTTGCTACGAGTAACAAAGCAATGATTCGCAAGTGCTCGGATCAACTCACAGCATATGCGATGCTACCGCCGACGGGACTGCAGAAAAGAACGGGCGACCCGGGTCAGCATATTTCGTCAGAAGCTCCAAAGATGCGCAGAAGCGAAGCTGGGTGCTGCCAGCGGAGGTCGGGGATAGCGCGTAAGGTGTGTCGAGGCTTTTTTTTTTGCAGCAGCTACGAGTACTGTAATCGCAGGCGCATGCTCGCGAGGTCTGAGATGTACAGTGTAAAAAAAAAATCTCCGGATGGCTGGATGACGCGGGATACTTGCGCCAGGGTACTTAGCTGGTACCAACGATGAGGTGCTTTCAGACAGCTGCCGGCAAGGCAGAATGGCAGTTCAAAGGGGAGGTTCGTCGGGTGAATGGTGCTTGAGGTATGTACTTTGTCTCGACGAAATCCACGCCGCGCGAGACACGACGGCAACGTGACAGGTCAATCGTCACGGCGGCGATCATGAAGAGTCGTAAGCGAAAGTGCCGTACTCCCGTCGTCGTATATCAGTTGGACTAGGTCGCTTTTCGCCGCGCACGAGTCGGAATCTGCCCGATGCCAACTCGCACCGCTGCCGTACCCTCGGGAGCTCGAATCTCGGCAGCAGGCAGCATACAATTGAATGATGAGCGTTGAAATATATCTGGTCAGCCCGAGGGATCCGGAACCTCTGCCGAGCTTTGGGGGACGTGTGGAGACGAGATCGGTCGGATAGTCAACACAACACGTGATATGGCTTGTTTGTTGGATTTGGTGCGGTGATAGCTCCGTGAATCGTATTTCTCCTGCATGTCTCGATCTCTGGATGGCCTCCAAACAAGGTTTCCAAGCCGCAATTTCATCTTTGGCGAAAAAAGAGCTCACTAACCATGCGCGAACTTGAAAGGCTCTGTTTTTGAGTGGTAAACATTATATCACGGTAGAGCTTCCTACCTACCTACCTACTTACTTCTGCTTCCCCTCGTCTAATCAAGGCCTTGACGCGGGGGGAGGGCAATGCTCGCTAGGACCTCAAGCGCCCTTGAGTTTGCTCCGGTCATGAATTGAAGACGAATAAATATATGAAGGGATATAGACATGCTTGACATGCCACGCAAGACATGGGTTGGCTCAGATGAGATTTCCATACGTCTGGTGGTACGTTATGACCATGAGGCACCTTCAGTTGGTGTTCGAATCATCATTCCCCGTCACTCATCAGCATGGCATCTAGCGAGACTCGGGTCATTCTCGTCGACCGTCGTCTCTCTCACCTGGAAAGCGAGCTTCACTCATTCCGAACATGCACATTGCATGCTGGTGCCTCTTGAATGCTACTCGTTTCCCCATTCCCCTAAGCGAAGATGCCTGGAGAGGGGGAATGAGAAGCAGTGAGATAGATCCAGCGCTGGCCTGTATTGAAGTTCCTCCACATCTCCACGCAGAATGAATCTCAGCAGGACCATTCCCGTTCCTAACTGGCAACCTCCCAAAGACTCTCGACGAGGCAGCACTCAAGCCCCACCTTGGAGCCTTGACGGTCATCTTCGTCTGGGGGTCTGGATGAAGTCGCGACCGTTACACCTGGGTTGAGAGGCAAACGATAAAATGAAAGGATAGGGGGATGGTATAGCAAACGCTTCATCAAGTTGGGAGCCCTCGGGCTGCACGGAACACCGCATGCTGGTGCATTACAGCAACACTTGCATTGACGCTTCCTGCAGCTGGCCCAGCGCCCATCGGAATGTCCACGAGGTGATGGCATTCCGAGTGGTCACAGTGACGCCTCGGAACCTCCCAGAACCTTGAATTATGGGCACTCAGTGGCCCCAAGCGCTGCCGAGTCATAGAGCCCGAGTAAGGCAGAGCAAACTCCAAAGCCCCGTCGAGTAAACATCACCCGAGTGACGTATGTTTGTTGACCTTCCCAAATCCACGATCAAGATGGTTATCGCATGGTTGTCGCTGTCAGGTATCGGGACTTGGCTAGAGGGAGAAGAGGGAGAAGAGGGAGAAGAGGGAGAAGAGGGAGAAGAGGGAGAAGAGGGAGAAGAGGGAGAAGAGGGAGAAGAGGGAGAAGAGGGAGAAGAGGGAGAAGAGG
>JAENRP010000290.1:0-15797 GCA_024741835.1 Diplocarpon mali
CCCTCCCCACTTCCCTCAGGAGCCGCCAGGCCCTTCATCAGCGCCCCAGCCGGCAATTCCTTTCGCTTAGCCTGCCAAAGGGCAAAACCTGAACCCGAACCGACCGACTTTCCCCCAGCCACCGTCGTCGGTCGTGCGCGCTTTTCTCTCGCCTCGTCGACTCTCCTCATGTGACTTTCCCGTGACGAGCTCGTGGATCCTCTTTCTTTTCGGCCGGGGACCTCTCGCCTCTCCCTCTGCTCGGCCGTTTCCCCCACCTCTTCACCCGCTTCCCGTCTTCCCATATCCAGCGGGTCCCTCCATTGGACCGACCGACCCTCACCGTCGGTTGGGAGGGAATGGATCAAGATCAATTCTCCCCTCACCATCCACTCACTGCGTAACTCCCTCTCCTTCGTCCCGAGTCTGGTTCCCCCCCCTTTCTTTGCCTGCATGACTTTGCTGTAGCCGTCGACGACCTCATCCCACCCCCAGATCCCATCTACATCTATACTGCTACTTACCTATAGCCCAAATCCAAATCCAAATCCAAATCCAAATCCAAATCCAAATCCAAATCCAAATCCAAACCCAAATCCAAATCCAGATCCAGATCCAGATCTCATCTCATCGCATCATGCACCGCCCCCTCCACCAGGACCCTCCCCGCACCGCTTCCAAATCTATCCGTCCCGGTGCAAGGCCTGTCCCTGGACAATTCCTACATCTGTCCGTCGGGTACGGGTGTCTACGGGAGTGCGCACATCCTCTCCTCGGCCGCCTGGACTCGCTAGAGCCTCTTCTTCCTCTTCTTCCTCTTCCTCTGCTTCCTCGTCTTCCTCGTCTTCCTCGTGACTTGGGTCTTCCATCTCCTTTCATCCGATAGCCGGATCCCTTCTCATCCGATAGTCTCATCATGGCCGAGGTGGAGGTAGACGGGATGTCCACCAGCCACACCCATCCCACCGCGTCTGGAGCCAACCGCGCATGGGCACAAGGACACAATTGAATACGCGGCCATGTCCATGTCCATGTCCATCTCCACCTCCACAGACGACTTTACTGAACATCAACCCGCAACGAGCCCCATGTCCCCCTCGGGAATGTCCATCCGAGATTCCTTCGCCTCATGGCATCGTATGCCGGCTCTACATACATCCATTCCATGCTCCATGCTCCAGCCTCCAGCCTCCAGCCTCCAGGCCCCATACTTCGGCGCACGCTCGTGCGTTGACCAGCTGGACCGTCGTGGCGGAGAGAGACCACCCGATGCGGCAGATGAGGAGATGCGCGGCGCCCGGCCTCTGCTCGGGCCGGGACAGGACACGCTGTCGGCCCGGCGTTCGGACAGCCACCGTAGTATAGTGTACCGGTAGTGCAGTGCCGAGAGAGAGAGGCTATCCGTGCTGGGTGCCGAGTGCAGGCGGAGGGTCCGGCGCGCGGGACGTCATTCCGCCGAGTACACAACGTGGACAGCCTGGGCAGATGAGCTGTCTTCGTCATCCTCGCATTCCACCCGGCACCAACATCGGACTTTCATGTGGCATGTTTGACTCTCATCCCCTACCATCTCATTGCATTGCCGGCACCTTCACATCGTGACCGACACGTCCCACCAGTCCAACCCCACCGCAGCCCCCGTCACCGTCGCCGCATACACGACCAGGATCCCCATCGCCTGCACGCTGCTCACGTGCAGCGTCGGCACCGTCAGGTTCACCACCCCCGTCCCCAGGTTCGCCAACAAGAAGACCGCGAGGCCGTTCCGGTTGAAGGCCTCGAGCACGCGGCTGGTGCACGCGCGATGCGTCTCCTCCTCCGCCTCGCCCGTCACGCTCTCGTGCGCCCGCGGGAAGAATACCGTCTCGATGAGGCAGAACCCCATCAGCTGCACGCTGTTGAATGCCGCGATCCACAGGAAGTATGGGAGGTTCACCAGCCGTCTAGACACGCTGAGTGAGAGACCATACGAGTAGTTCGTACTGAGCTTGAACAACACGATCCAGCCCAGACTCCACGCCGCAAGCTTCAGCAGCAGGCGTTGGCGAATGTCTTTGGGGCTGGCGCCGACCCCACGCGGGAGAACGAGCAGTCCGAGTTCCTGGCCGGCCAGGAAGATGGCCAGATACCCGCAGAAACCGAAGATGCCCTCACGGTTCTGCTCAAACAGATTCCCGCGCGGCCCCGTCAGAACAAAGGCTTTCAAGCCTGTGAACTCCAGCGCGGCTTGGTACGCGGCGCCGAGCAGGACGGCGAGGCCGGCGTAGGACGGGATGTATGCGAACAGGGACTGGAAGAGGGCTACGAACGGTGGGAGGAAGCCGAGGGTGAAGAAGAAGTTCCAATGCACGCCGTACTCCGTAACGTGTTCCGCGTAGTCTAACCCCTTGACTGAATACAGCCGGATGAATCCAAGCACGAGCAGCGGTAGCGAATGCCGCAGGGATTGGTACAGCCGTGTTGATAATGGCGCGGCCTGTGTCCCTGCGAAGCGGGCTTTGAGAAAAGGGCGCGTGGCGACGATGCCGGCTGAGAAGACGAAGGAGCCTACGCCAACGTCCATCAGGGATGTGCCCCAGTTCTCGACTTTCGCGAAGCGTCGCGGGAAGATGCGAAAATCGACTGCGAGGATCGCGAGACATGTTATGACTATCATGCTGCCACGGTAGGTCGTCAAGAAGGGCTTCTTGGGTAGCGGGTTGGAGCGCGCCTTGAAATTCCCTGCGCTATCCTTATCCTGTCGTATGTTTGCATTCGGAGAACCTTTGGGTTTCTTGAGATGTTTGCCTTTCGAGGAGGGTTGGAAGGCGAAGTAGAGTGCGGGGGCCGGGGCAAGCAGTAGGCCGATGAGAATGAGGGGCATGGAGGAGTACAGGGTGATGGCGGAGAGGATAGCGCAGACATTGAGGAGGAAGTCAACTGCAAAGGCTAGAGGGGTGTATGGTTTGAAGAAAGATTGGCGGGCCTGGAGGGTTGACCAGAGGATTACTGCTGCCTTCAGTTCGATTAGCATCGTGTCTACCCATGTTGACAAAAGAAAGCAGCCGGAGAAAACGGGCATATCAAGGTAGCAGTCACGAGAAAAGAGGCAGGGAGACTAACAGGTGCAACAGCAGTAACATAATTGATCTCACTGATCTCCCCACCTGTCAAGTTTGATACAAAGTCCTCCTTCAGCGCCTTGTAGCTCGCGGCCATAGCTTGCTGCGCTGCTTGGGACATTGTGTATGGGCCAGGAGTAATGGCGGGAACAGAGTCCTGGTGTCTTTAAGAGTTGTGGTGGGTGAGAAAGTTGCCAGAGTTCGCCAAAGTTGACGCGTAGCGGAAACACTTCCGCGCAGGACCAGACTCGTGACTTCGTGTCGGGATTTCCAAGCTAAACCAAAATAAAGCTCGAGGAACCAACTTGCAATTCTTTACATATGGGCATCGAACCTGGTACTACATTATCCTCGCCGGGAGTTCCTGGGAGCTTTCCCAATTCGAATTTTTTATCCTATTGAGTCCCATACGATTTAACTCCTCTGCCAGCTGATGCCAATAGGAGTTCACGTCAATCTCGACGCATTGATTCGAGCACGATATCTCGACTCGAGCTGGAGGCACTGGATCAGCGGCCATCTTCTGCCTCACTTCCCTTCCTCCCGAACCCTCATACAAAGGTCCATGCTCTCTGAGGTGAATGACTGTCTTCGTGTCTGGCAATGAACTTGTCTCGCTCGATGGCATACAGTGGTTGGCGCGGTTCCCTGCTCCAACTCCCAAGATCGCTTTCTGGCACTGTATAATCTCTATGTCCTGTTCCATATCGAGGCGGAGGAGAGTTTTGGCCCTCGATGGGAAATTGATATTATCCCCATGGCTACTATCACCTCTTGCGAGGGCTCCTCGATTACTGGCATGTGGCATCCTTGGAGGTATGTTACGTGACATGTCCTCTCTATACATCCTTACACACCAGATTCGATTCGAGAGCCTGTGCGACATGATAGCTCGCTTTCGTCCATTTCGCATATGGCTGCCGCAAAACATCGTCATGTCGCAATTCGCTGCCGTCTCATGGCCGAGGAGCGAGTCGAAACGGAAGACGAACCCGCGCAGGCCAGAGTCCCTCGCCATGTCACTCCCTTTTGCCCGAGGCCTGTCGGCCACTTGAAGTAGCGCTATATCCCATCGAAACCCAAGAACAGCCTCCCCCAAGCCACGCTCATTTTCATCGTGGTCGACTCAGGCAGTATTGTCGACTTTATACCTGATGTTACCGCGATACATCACGTGATAGTGAGCCGGACTGGACTCCAAGAGTGGCTGTATGCTACAGAGGCCAGACCAATACTACCATGCAAAATCCGTCGACGTTGTGCCTCGGCATCTCAACTTTCAGGCTTGATTCATGCCGAACTCCGAGTCATCGCCTGGTAACCAGATCTGTGATTCAGTCCCGTTTGCCAGGAGTCCTCCGGCGGTTCTCATCTCAGCGGTATAAGTGGAGATGCGCTCTTTGACGTTTACCCGACACTGTTTCGTCGGCTTCGGCTGGCTGGAATCATGCTTCCGCGAGACCTTGGTAATAGGCAATGGCCCTCGAAACAAAGGATTCTCGTCCATTTCGACATATCAACTTGCTGATTTGAAGTGCCATCTATCAGCTCCCGTGAAGAAGCCACGACTTCCAGCTCCTGCCTGTTTCTCGAACCCAGGAAATACTGGCCATTATTATGACTCAGACTTCAGCATATCCTAATACGTAAATGTTGTCAGATGTGGAACTTCCTCCTTTCTTCGCCGCAAACGGTCTTTGTCTCCTACGGAATTGCGGGTGTGTATAGGATGCTCAAACATCAAAAGCCTCTTTGTCTTACAGCTTCGGATAGCAAGCTCATTGTAAGCCCAGGCAGCGCTGGAATGTGCATGTCTCAAAGCTTTTTGTATATCTCAACCTTCCTGTCTCCCTCGTCAGTTGTTCTTCGCCCCAAAGCAGTCACATTTTGCTTTAGAGTTGCTAAGGTTTTCTTTTGTCCCGCGTCTTTAAAATTTCCTCCTCCAAGTGAAGAAACCGAACTCGAATCCAGGCTATTCGTCAAGCTTTCTAAATCTTCCTCTTGTTATTCGGCAAGCATATATCTTTGGATCGATGATGTTGACATCACATTCCTCGACCGAACCGAAGACTGCACGATTTACGAACATGAACGAACTCTCCGCGATAGACAGACGAAACCACGCCGAGCTACAACCACTCAGAACCCGATCTGACAGTCCGTATACACCACCTAGGAGATGTTCAAGACAAGGTTCTGCAGCATCAATCAAGCAGACGCCATCATTACCAAGTCCAAATATCGTGGCAGCGCGTGCCTACTTTCTCGAGAATGCGACATCACTCGGAAATCTCGACGCGCAACAGAGGCGCCGAAGTCTAGTAGAAGGCCAGCAGTTCCCACGAAGGCACTCCATTCTCACCACAACAAAGAGTCTCGAGGTACAGCTGGAGAGCTTTAATTTCGGGGCCGAGCCAAGCAGTGACCTTCAAACAGTGCCAGAGGCCGACGAAGTAGTGACGAAGATGAATATCGAAGAGGAAGAAGATGTTCCCATGTTGGAGGCCGATGACGGATCGAATGAGGATGACACGGCCTCGCTAAGTAACTCGAGCAAGTTGTGCGGAACACCACAGGAAGCCCTTCGCCAAGTCCCATTCCAATACACCCACGACCACCTGCGAGATTGGGGATACGCATACCTCGGAAACGCCGCCACAGCGGACGCGTACATCAATGCGGTTAGTATGCGTCGACCGAGTATGGCCGTGGGATTAAGCGACGACACGGAAGTGAGGCGGATGTCGGAGCTGACAACCATACGCGCGAGAGTGGTGCCGAATGGAAAAGACCGCAAACCCTTTCTGATACAGCGGCAATTTGACATTGAAGAACTGCGGAGCAGCATTCCTAAAGTTCCGGCCACAGAATCACAGATCAGTTCAGCATCACCAAGGATCCTCAGACGCTCAAGTCGCGCCCGCCGCTCCTCGGCACAGCATCATAGCACACCAACTCTCAGACCCAGCACGCCGGCCTCCACAAGTGCACCTTATCTAGGAAATGGCTCTCTTCCTATTCGTTCGTCCCCTCAATCCTCCCAAGCATGCAGCCCCTTCGAATATCATCACCCACAACTGCTTCCACAGCTATAATGACTAACGACCCCCAGATATCGAATACGCCCTCCACTACCTCCCAGTCCTCGGGGCTCTGATGCTATCCGGCCACGTCCGCAAAGGCGATTCCATCGACCTCCCACTCCCGGCGCCCGAAGCGTGGCGCGACGTCCTGGCGTACATCTACACTGGCAGGGGAAGCCTGACTCCGGCCATGCGAGAGAATGTCTGTTTCCTAGCCGGGCACGCATAGTCCGGCCTGCGCCTACATGTACGGGAATTCGTGCTTGTTATCTGTCAAGCGCTTCAGCATCTTGCTTCCGGTCCTGTATGCAGGCTGGACAGAAGACGCGTTCTAGAACCGCGGACAGGCAGAGGCAGAGGCTGGGGCATGTCACTTCTGCAGGCCAGTCAATAGCAGCCCAGCGTATCCTGTACCGCGCTTGATGCTTATGCTCTGCATAACGCCCTGCTAGAAGTATACTTGTACAGCAGATGGCGCGATGCAGAATATCCTTGTCGGGCCTCCTGCAGCTGGTGCATTTCTCGGAGGGCGATTGGGTATGCTGGATGGGGCATGCATGATGTATTATGTTCCGAGGTGTGGCTCCTTGCTGCGTTGTGATGTAATAACCTGCGTATCTTAATGACGGTTCTTATTCTCATCCTCTTGTTTCACTTGTCTGATGAAAATTTCGTGTCTGGCGCTCGCGCTACCCTTCCTGTTCCGCAAGCATGCATACGAACGAATGAATAAACAAAGCGTGACGAGTTCAGGTGCGTAGTAGAAGAGTGCGTATGGCTTTGGATGAAGATGTCTACAGGACCCCTGCTCCCCCTCCTCCACCAGCTCTCCTTTCTTTCTCAGTACTCTAACTCTTGAGCTAAGGCTTGCTGACGAAAAGCCCGCCAGGGGTATGATTACAGACGAGGGCGCAACCCCATCAAACAATTCTCTGGATGGTGGAAACAGCCCACGCACCGAGACAGAAAAGGGGGAGGGGAGGGAAGCGGACGGGGCGAGAAGACGCTTGCGAGGCAAGGCAGACAGAGAACTTGTACTTTCGGCAGTCAGGCCATCGACCCGTAGACTCTCCCAGGAGCTCTCCCGTGGGTTGATGTACGACGATAGGCAGTCGTCGTGCCCTGGAGCATGGGAGGATGCCGAACAGAAGCAGCACCAGCTCGGCCTCGTAGCTCCACGCCCACCTATGCAAGTCCCCTCGATCGAGCGGCATGTATTATATACAGCCTGCGCCTCCGCGAGGGGGTGCAGGTGCAGGTCAGGTCTAGACCTCCGCTCTCCCCGCCCACTGCAGAATAGCGTTTCTCCCATCCCACTCTCCCATACAGCGGATGCATCGTCGCCGGCGGGGGCGACGAACCCACGTTTTGAGCACGAGCACGAGCACGAGCACGAGCAGGATCTTTCGCCGTCCCTGCTCCGCTCCGCTCGTGTGCCGGGCTTCGGGCCCATCTGTTTACAGATTCTCGGTTCGGGGAATTCGGAGGTGGTCGTTCGGATTTCGTGGTTCGGCTGGACAGCAATAGCAACGGAAAGATCAACAACAGCAACCCCCATAGCAGCCGCGTTCACTTCAGTCCTCTCGCCGTCTTCGCATCCGTCCGCCTCTACCCCCCTCCTCCCTCGTCCCCTTCTCCCTCTCGCTGAAGGACAACACTCCACAACACGGTCCGGAGCGCGAGAGAGGACACCATATTCCAGCTCTTATATTCCAACGCTCCCAAAGAGGCGAGGAAGAGGAAGCACATGTGAATATGACAGCCAGCCCTCCGCATCGCTCGATGGCCCTCCCGGCTCGACTGCTGCTTCCTTGTCCCCTGCGAGTCCGAGTCCGGGGATGGGAACGAATTCAATCGACTCGGAATCGAGCTGAAGTGATTGAAACGGAGTCTCTGAGATGGTTCAGTCCGGCCGGTTCTAGCGACGTCCGCTGCTCTCACGCCCTCTGGCCGACGGGCCCAGAGATGCTTCACACGTACACTCCAGAGTGTCCCGTACCCCTTTTCGGTCCTTCGGCCGATTACCCCCGGCCTCGCTTCCCGCTCTTCCTCGTGCCTCTCTACGAGTTCTTCTCCTCACGCGCCTACGCATGTAGCACGCACTGTACGGGACGAAAGTCAAGGACGCTGGTCGCGTGCTGCATATCCACCGGAGTCTGCGTGCATGGTGCATACACAGGACAGTATGCATGCAAGTGTCTGGATCTTGACACGTTATCCGCACGCCTGCTGTGGTACAGCGGCGAACTATGGCAGCCTGTCAGTCGCCAGGTGTGTGGGAGTTGGGACGCTCAGCTGGGTTAGGCAATTATCGCGAGAACACTGCCATACTGCGATGTGGCGACAACTCGCGCCTGATGTTATATTCAGAGCATTGGAGATATGTTGTTGAGATACAGGGTTTAGTCCTTCTCCTTGAATTCAAATGCAAATTACTAAATCTCTAGCGGTAGGATGATCTAATTTGGTCTGCGTTTTAGTATGGACAAGTGTTGGGTGTCGTGCCATACTCGAGACGGGCACCCTCTTCCACCTCGGCACTCTGCGAGGGACAGGTTATGACACGGCATCGCGGTAGCATCCTGCTTGCACCTGCACATCCCACACCCATATCCCTCTGCTCCCAGAGACCGAGAGCCAAGCTCCAGCTGAAGACCGTCACACAGTACCCAGGTCCATGCTTCTCTCCGGCAGCGAACTTGTATTTTCCTTCACCAAAAGCTTCGTGAGAAGTCCTGATCACGCCCGCGCTACACGTGCAAACCGACGTATCCAAGGGCGAAGATCAGTGAAGATCGATAACTCCGGAGCGCCTCCGCCACGGACAAGGCCATAACCAAGACTGTACCTACAGATGTCGGCGTAGGTGTGGATACCACAGCTCCCTGGATATCCTACCCCCTGGAAAGCTTAAGAGCTACGTAATCCTGAAGATAAGCAGAGGTTGGGTATACCCGTGGTGATCTATTCGAACCATATATTAAGATTTAGTGCTCAGGTTTATCTTCCTCCAGGCCCGGGACTTGGCCAGCAGGCGTTAGACCCATGCCCATGCCTTCGGGCGCGCGTCGAAATGGCCTTGTGCCTGGGTGCGGACGGAGCCTGGAAACACCTTTTCCCCTTGGAGACGGGTGAGCACCAGGATAAGTACCAGCCGTGACTATTGTCGCGTTGGTTTTGATCCTTGGGTGTGCGTCCGGCATCCTCGACCCGGGCGTATCCCTTGTCTCTCCGTGTCTGGATGCTACAGTACTGCCGCTACAAACGCTATCTTGTCACCAAATACGAATTACAACGCCAACGCGAGTACCGCCGCCAGTAGTCATAGGAATCCCTCCTGAGACGAACCGACGGTTTTTCTTACCTGATACAGCCCCACTCGCCCATCTCGGGCCCCCTCTGCTTTGCAAGAGATCCAAGGTCACGGGATCACGACGGCGTTCTGGCCCTACTGGCTTTGACTCCTTCTTGGCCCTGTTACTGCTTGTCTTCTTTGACAGTCGATTCTCCTGGTCCTGTCGGCGTGCGCTAGCGGACGCTGATGCCAGATCAGATGCGACCTGAATACATATTCATGTTTGGATTGCCAGCTGAGACCAGGATCAAAGCCAGTGCACAAACGAATCAAATCCAAGTTCAGGTTCACAGTCAAAAAATCAGATTTACACTCCCCAGTTCATACTCGAATTCGAATTCGGATTCAGGATCAAGGTCCGGCCCACGACCAGCATCGCTTCAGGAACACTACCTGAGGCTATGTCTTTCTCTCTCCCTGGCTTTCCCTCTCCCGTGCATCCTTGCACCAGCCCCCTCCGCCTCCCAAGCCACCCTCGGCACATCCCCCCTTCTCAAGTAACCACGTACCGAATCCCATATATCTTTCCATCAGGCCTAGTCGAGTCAGCCGCAGGGGAAAGGCCACGCGGTCCAGCACAACGCAGGCACATGCTCTCTCGCCTCGCCAGGAGAGCCGACCATCCCAGGCCCCGCCATCAGAACGAGGCCGCGTGAGCAAGCTCCGGCTTGACTAGCGGTTCGAGCTCCGAGGCCCCAGCCACGCCCAGCCATCAGAAGCCGGGCACGAACGCCGAACGGCCTTCATCTATTTGTCGAGCCGGAACAAGCTGATGTACAAATGAATCCCCCCTTCCCCCTCTCTCTTTCGAAATCGTGCCCTCACCGTAGGCTCCAACCCAACACACGAGCGTACGTCTCTCTCTGCCCAGCGCTGCGCAGGCGAGGTGGCAGAAAATCTATACTTTAGGAAGGGTAAAAAAAAAAAAGGGGAGGGGGGGGAATCTCTAACCCGCCAAGCCCCAAGCCCACGCATGAGCCGAGGAGACTCCACCGACGCGCCAAGGACACGTGACGGCCCGCCCGCTACGGCCCGCACCGAGACCTCGGGACGAGAGCCTAGAGCGTACGTGGTAGGTCGAAGCGCGCGGGCTCGGCGCGGCGTATTCAGTCTCGTTCCCCGAGCCCGTGCTGCGGCTTTCGCCCGAGCGGCTCGATGCCGTTCCGGCCTCCCGCCTGCCGGGGGCTGACGCAGGCCGGGCGGCTTTCGTCTGCAGCGAGCCAGACCAGCCCGCTCATCTCGTCTCGTCAGCGAAAAGGTTCGGCGGGCCGGGCGGTGAGCTTTCCCGACTCTCCTTGTCCGTGGAGTCGCGATGAATGCTAGCCCCCGTCGGATGAGTAAGCGCCGTCCCGTTGTGCAGTGGGTGAAGCAGAGAGTGATTCTGTTCGGTGGCGGGACCGGGAGGGTGATTGATTGCGTTGAGCTTTCCTTCGTCTGTCAGCAGGCACGCAGGCACGCAGGCACGTGATGAGGATTATCATGTTTGTATACGAATTCATGGATTAATATCAGTCCACTGCACCAGGATCCACCCAGCACCCCTCCTTTTGGACCCCCCTCTCCCATTCGACATCCGTTCATTCCCCACCGGCCAGAGCAAATTACCAGAAATCCAATGCAGCCCTCCCAATTTTCCCCGCCCGCATCTATGCAGCCAAGACGAAGCAATCCAGACCGAGCAGCGCAAACCAACCCAAATAAATAAAAGCTTTTCACCTCGCGTTCTGTGTTCCAGCCCGAGCCCGGCCCCCGATATCTTTTGCCCAACTATACAAGACGCCCACCAGATGATAAGACACCAGATGATAAGTGGCAAAATGGAAACCGCGGAAAGAACTAGCCAAAGGAAATAGAGATGATTTTTGATACCCGACCCATCCCGAATGTCCAGTTCCCCCCCAATCTCTATCCTGATGGGAATTTCTTAAGACGGAAGACACAGACGCACGACTTTTCCTCCTCAGATCTTCTAGAACAAGTAGTACTGTGCACCCTACCAATTCTGCACACGATTCAACGGAAATTTTTTTGGTAAAAAAAATACACCCCCAACTCAAGACTCGTATAGCAGAGTAAAACGCCTAGAAATGCATGCATACCTTCAACCAGCAGCTAGGGAGTCTCAGAAGAGCTAGCAAGCAAGCGAGAGGCGGGTATCGAGGTACTCGAGAGCTTTGGGGAAGATATTGTAGGTAAGACGAGATGAGATGATGAGAAAAGTAGCAGATGTTTCCATCTATCAATCGTGATTCGTAAAATTCGTCGTCGCAGAAGGCGATAGAGATAGGGCGAGGGGCCGATGTTTTGCTTGGCGGGTGTGACCATGGAGTGATGCTGCACTAGCGTCCAAGGGCGCCCGCCACCACCGGAGAGTCAGAGGAGAGAGAGGAGAGAGGGGGGGAGGTCGAGTTGTCCGAGGCGTCCGAGTCGTCCGAGTCGTCCGTGTCGTCGATCCGCGCGTCCAGCAGGTTGCTCTCGTCGTCTTCCGTGTCGACCGCGATCTCGCATACCGCGACCGGGTGCTTCTCCCTGCCTTCGCACGCGACGAAGGCTTTCACGTCGGCAGACGAGCTCCGCACAAAGCTCTTCTCGTCGTTGTAGCGGATAAGGCCTGGGTGGTTTCCCGGGGGCGAGGTGATACTCTCGCTGCGTCGGCCCCGGGGGCTCATGCGCTCGCTGTCGTTGGTGTCGCCGTCTTCGCGGCTGCCCCAGGAAGTCTGCACGCTGTTAAGTGGGTTGCGCTGGGGGGGTGGGGGCTGGGTTTGGGGCTCACGGTGTTGTGGGTACAGAGGGCGTAGATCTTGATAAACGTATGCAGGTACCCGAACACGATGGACAAAGGCCAGTAGATGATATCCGCCGGGTTGCGGATCCAGAGACTAATCAACTTGATGGCTTTGACCCATACCATGAAGAAGACTTGAGCCAGCATGCAGTGCAAGCGGCCATGCTCAGACAGATCTTCAGTCGCTTTCCACAGAGCGTAGAGGATGAAGGGATCGAAAAGTATGGAAAAGGTGGTGAACGTAGCGAGGTGGAGAGCATAGGTGGACCACTTTTGTTGACTATGGCCGTTAGCGAAGAGCAACATCACGGCCGCAGATCGGGAAAACTTACTACAACACGTGTCTCTCTATAAACATACTGGTGTAGTTACTTCGCCAGTTGCTACGCGCCCATCGAGAACATTGGTAGAGGAACTTTGGATTATTTTCGAGCGTAGTCTCAATCTCACACTGAGGGTTGTACTGGATCCAGGTCTTCCACCGGTTCGACACTAACCACCTCGTGACAAAATTATCATCATCAGCGTTGAGCTGATATTGCCCCCAGCGTTCAGTCTTGAATCCATCCAAGAACATAGGACTTTGTAGGATCTCCGAGCGGAAGGCACAGGTGCGTCCAGACATGCAGGAGGTTCCCCCATCAATTCCATGAGTAGCGGAGATCTCAAAATTCCGCCGCTCGATGTAGGCGACCCCGAGCCAGTTCCAGCAGTAAGACGCAACCGACCCGGTCTCGAGTCGCTTCACTCTCTGGTTGGGTCCAACACCCCCAATCTTTGGGTCTTCAAACGGAGCAAGGAGCCAGGGCAGGATGGTGCTGGGCCACGTGACATCATCGTCTGCCATTATGATGATGGATGTCTTGACCTTCGGAATCGCCTCGCAGACCTGTATCCTCTTGTTTGCAATTGGCGTCTGGAACGTGCGGATGTTGGATGCCTCTAAAGTCTTCGTAAAGTTGACCAATTTTTGATATTTATCTGACGTCGTGACAAGGAGCAGTTCGCAAGGATGGCACGCCAAGATACTCTGCAGGGAGTCTCTCAACTCCTCGAAGTTGCTGTGAATCGTAGGGATGATGACCGTCACATCTTTCGACGAGTATGATGGGCTTTCGGGAATGGGTATGGACTTGTAGCACCAATGGCTAATGAAGTTGATAATGGTCCGAACATAGCGATGAAGCCTGTCTCTTGTTAGTATACCGGTGGCAGGGCAATCACAAGCATTTTTCAAATACCGGCGTGTACCGGATTGAGGTTGGGGTCGGACATACCAGAACCCCCAGAACAACATTGTCCATTTTGACAACATCAAGTATGGCCACATTTGGAATGGTCCCCCCCGACACCAAAACTATCAAGGTCCCAATCCCGTAATTTTCCGGAGCGATTTCGGCCGTCTGCAGTGTATTATTATTAAATATATATATATATATCTCTCTCTCTCTCTTCTTCTTCGAATATATAGCGAGAGTCACCACGGTGGGTTGTTCCGGAGAGGCGCAAGTTGAGGGGTCATGTGAGAGCGATCGTTTGGGGGTGGGGAGGCGTGGAAAGACGTGGGCTGAAATACGTCGATTGAGCTTCAATCGAGAGGACTCTAAATGAGCTGATTCGAGGAGAGGCCGAGTGGTGTTGTATTTTCGACTTGCAGGAGTGCTGTTCCGGTTTTTAGTGGAATATTGGAAGGAAGTAGCCGCGTGGAGAAAGCGGAATGCTTATTCTTGTTTGGGAGGTCTCTGCAGAAGTCGAGATCCGGACCAATAATGGGGGGGAGGAAAAGTCAAAGGACTTTGCAGAACAGGCGTATCACTGCACCCAGCAGTGAAGATGCAAAGCCAGTCCCAAAATTGCCCATAGCAATGCCAATGCCAATGCCAATACCAAATGCCGATGCCAGACGCCAACGTCGATATCCGATTGTAAACCCCAAGTCGTGATCCGCCCATGCAACGCCGGGCCCGAGTCAGAGTCAGAGTCAGACGAGGACGAGGACGAGCCAGAGCCAGAGCCAGAGCCAGAGCCAGCGACGGAGACAGAGAGGCACAAACAAGTGCGCGCTGTACTGCACGCCACGGCGCTGTCCCGAACTGTATTGCCCTGCACTGTACTGCAATGTAAGTGTAAATGTACCGCGCTATGCTCTACCAGATGCCAGCTTTTGCCAGCTAGCTTGGTCGGAATCCGGGAAGAGATACAAAGAGGGCGAGTGCAGTTGGTACGGGATGCCGAGACAACGAGAGAACGAGACCATCGATCAGTCATCAAGTCATCAATCATCAATCACCAAACGAGCGACGATGCCAGATGCCCAAGGGTGGAGGAGCGGGAACTTCAAAGCGAGCAGTCGAGGATACGAAGGTACAAAAGCGTACCAGATGAGTGTCCTCGGTGCACAGGAGGACAGCAAGGTCGCCGAGTGATCATGATGGGTAGGGAGGATCCCCCACAGGGTCTTGTGGAGGACTATATAGTTCCCGCCTGCCAGTCGACGGGACCGGGACGGCACACGAGAGAGTTTGTCCAAGGAAGACGGTGGACGCGAAACCCGATCCGTCATATTTTATTTGGGGCCGCAGGCTACTAATAGTCTGACATTAGTCGGCGCATCCAGTCCCGTAGCAGATGGGCGCAACGACGCAGCACTGGATCCCGGGATCGCGCTGGAGTAGATTGGCTCCCGGTGGGTAGCGGATGGGTTTGGGGTTGGAAAATGCGGATATCGATGGGACGAGGGAGGATGTTGGGGGATGCAATATAATATGACGCGGATGTGGATGTGGTATGGATGTGGAGGTGAAGGTGGAGGTGGAGGTGGATGTAGAAGTGGGCGTGGGAGAGAGAGGGGAGGCACGTGAGCAACGAAATCAGGTTATAACAAGACAAGGCCCAGGTCAGTTGTGAGTTTGTTGACTCGAAGGCGCCGCCACCCTGGCGGGAGAGGAGGAGGAGGAGGAGGAGGAGGTGGTGGTGGTGGTGGAGGAGCAGCTGTTAGGTAGGTAGTGCAAGGTGGCGTCAAGAACGTCAGTACAGAGTAAGGATCGTTCGTACATGAGGGGCTACGAGTAAAGGCGACAGGCTCCTCCGTTGCTCGTCGAAGCTAGACGTCACTGGCTACAGGTTCCAGGTAATATACTTCGTCGCAGGCGTAATACACAGTAAACACCACGTGAAAGTATATTTATAACCTTGCAAATATGCGATCCCCCCCCCCCCTGACTGAATGTTGAAACGTACGAAAACCAAGGTAGAATTGGAGGTAGACGAGAGCTTCTGTCGAGAGGTCTCTGCGGTTTATAGCTCCAGAGTTGTGCTGGGAATTCAGTCCTTACCGCGACATCGAGAAGTTTCTCTCCTCACTCCCACCTTGGATTGAATTATATTCTTGCCCTTACTTGTAGAGGGAGCATGGGCAGTCGACTCCTCGGGGATAGGGGCTTCTTCTTCACCTCGTAAAAAGTACCCATTTGACATTCGCTTAAGGGTGGGGG
>JAENRP010000290.1:15935-44020 GCA_024741835.1 Diplocarpon mali
CCCCCCCGGGAGTCAACACTGGGATAGTGTTTAGTACGAAGTGTTCCGCCTGCAACGAAGAGGTACCACGCTATAGGGTGAGTTACAGGTATCTCATTTCAGGCCATCGCAGAGGCAGAGGCCGCAGCAGGGAAGCGAGGAGGCTGGCCGGGAGCAGGCAAGGCCCCGTGCTCGGAAGGATACAATACGAGTCCAGTCCCACAGGTAGGTCGGTCCCGAGCGAGCAAGGAGGAAGAGGCTCGAAGCGTGAAGGGAGGAAGCTGGTTGGGGGTGTGCGAGGCATCGGAGGAGGCAAAGCAGGCGACGGGGAGGGCTAGACTGTGTCGCTGCCCGGTTCTCTTGTCCAAGTCCGGGTTCGCGACGAGGTATGGGGTCCGGTTCCAGGTAGAGAGAGCTAGCTACCCAGGTACCGGTACAGGCACGTCGAGCTCACGCCGAGGGCTGCGGCGGCGGTTTGATAGGCACTCGTTTCCAGTTGCTGGGGCGTCGGTACGTCGTGTCGCGAGACAGGCGACGAGCATGATACGTCCCAGCAGCGGGTGCTATTGGCGGGACCAGAAAACGTGTTGCAGCTTTCCAACTGGCGCCTAACTGCAACGGGATTCACATCTCTGCAACAGCTTAGTCATGTCCACCCTGGAGAGGAGCCAGGACGGTAGAGATCCGGAGCCCGGTCGAGGGTAGAGTGGTCCGGACAGCAGGGGATTTTAAGGTTGCTGCAGTGCTCCTGTGCACCGTACGGTACAGATACAGATATAGATAGATCGCCACAGTCCAGCTGGCGATCTGGTCCACTTTCCGGCTGGCCGACCCCCGGCCTCAGCAAAGGGCTGGGTGCTTGGGTGCTGAGGGCTGGGTGCTGGGTGCTGAGAGCCGAGATGCTGAGAGCCGAGTTGCTGAGAGCCGAGTTGCTGAGAGCCGGAGTGCCGAGTGCCCAGCGCCGAGTGCCGAGTGCCCAGTGCCGAGTGCGGTGCACGGAGCCGGACGGGGCCGGACCCGGAGCTGTGTACCGTGGACCGCCAGCCGGCGACGCGCGGATGTTGGCAGGCTGGATACAGACTTCTGCAGCGCCGAGAAGGAGGTTCTCCAAGTCAACACCCCCAAGCCGACACACGCTAGTCAAGCCGAAGCGCGCTAGCCGCTTACGGCAGACACTCGTGGGAGGCTTCACCGCCAAGTGCCGGCCTTCCTCGGCAGTGCAGATGGCCGGATTGCCCCCCCCCCCCCGCAAAAACCGCGATATTTGTATTCCCTCCGGAGCACGTGGAGCTGATGGGAAGAACATGGAGATCGGCATCCCTCTCTCCCTCGGTCCTCCGTTCTGGGGAGAACATCTCCCCCTCCCCCCGTTGCCGCAAGTCGCATAACTGCAAATGACATGATGGTAAGTATCGCCGGGCCGAACAGGGTCATCTCGTAAAGTCTAATTAACGGCCGCGTCGTAAATCGAAACTAGCGAAAAAAGTATTTCTAGTAAGGCTGAAGAAGGAGAAGGAGCAGCGCTTGTCTAGCGGGACAAGGTTCAACCGGCTTGCGGGTGGATGGTGATGCAAATCTTGAAATCGTTCCATCTGGCTGATTTCCATCCCATGTTCCTCTGACCTCAGGCCGGGATGGGACCAGGCCGGGATGAGGCCAAGTAAGCTTTCGACTCGGCAATACAGCCCCTTTTATTAGCGAAATATTCGGAGAGCCGAAGGGGAAAATGTAAAAACAGCAATCAATCAAAACTAGCTTTTCTGCTTCGACTACGCCGTCTCCACCGGTCCGAGGCTTGATGAGCAAGTGTGTTCTATCGGAAGCGTTTCGACCATCCCAAAACAAAGGCTGTTTGGCTCCAAGCGGGCCGAAACTCCCGCTGACTAACTCGGTCCCTGAGCAAAACAACAAAGTCCTGCTGCCGTCAAAGCTTGGTAGCGCGATCATCCTCACCACGCTGGCAATCTTGCCTTGGACACCCAAATCCATCGGGCTCCCAGACACAGCAGACCGTATCCGGGCGTCTCAGAGGAGCGCGCTTCCAATATCCCACCCCGAATTCTATTCTTTCGGGATTCCCACATTTCTGGATACATCGTGCAAGTCTTAATTTCTCGAAATGTGCTTCCAATAAGGTTCTCCCGCTTGCACCTCTAGGTGGATGGGTGGAGAGTGAGAGCGTGCTAGGCAGTCAGCTTCCGCCTTCCCCGAAACCTTGGAGGGGTGCGCGAGACCAGGAGCGGGCTAGTTCTGCGACGACTTCACCGGGCGATGTCCTCGTAGGAAGACCAGGATGGCCTCTCCTAACCCTACCACCTTTCCCCTTCGCCTCTCGTGCCGCATTTCGCTCGTCTGGAGACTAGCGCCGACGAGCCAGGACACGGAGACCTGACGAGAAGAGAGGAGAGGGGGGCCAGTCCGACGTCACAACACCTGCCTTGGAGCGGTCGCCCATGGCTCGCCCGCGACCAGCCAGGCACTCCCGGCCAAGGAAGAAGGAAGAGAGGAAGGAGGGGGAAAGCGCTGGTGGGGCGGATGGTACGAGTAGTCACTGTATTGGAGGATTACCAGGAGGATTTCGAAGAAGGGAGGAAGTCCGTAGCTGGTCTGGGCGAGGGGGACACCGCTCTCCCTAGTGAGTGGCAGTCGTCAGGATGGCAGACGCAGACGTCTGTCAATACTCCTCGGCTTGACTCGCTTCGCTCATTCGCCTTTCGCCGGCTGGCGACTTGGACGGCACGGGAAAGCAGAGCCGACGTAGCTGAGCTGCCGAACAGTGCTGATGGGTTTTGTATGTATGTGTGTATATGTGTATATGTGTATATGTGTATATGTGTATATGTGTATATGTGTATATGTGTATATGTGTATATGTGTATATGTGTATATGTGTATATGTGTATATGTGTATATGTGTACATGTACATGTGTACATGTGTACATGTGTATACATACACACATATCTGACAATATGCCATATACACCCACGGATATAAAATCGAAACGTCAGACATCGAATGCACCCGCCGCGGACGATCGCACAGAAGATCTCGGCCGGGTTCTCAGCAGAGGGCTGCAGTCAAGAGTACATCCCCGTCACATGCAACGGGCCTACAGTAGGGACGCAGTCAACTCCGTCTGCGCGCGGTGACGACGCTCGGAGCTGCAGCACGATGCACTGCACTGCACTTCACTGTAATGCAATGCAGTACAGTGCAACGCAGGCAAGGAAACGTTCGCGTCTGTACGTCCTGTGTACACGCCAACTCTCTCTTTGGGATCTGTCAAGAGTCGGGTATGCGAGGGACTCTGAAAGCGGTATTGATACGCGGGTTTGGCTTAATCTCGCACGCCGGATGAGCAGGGATACCAATCATGCCACATCGGCGAGAAAATCGTAGCTAGCTACACATGCCAGGTAGGTGAGACCTTGCACGCGGCCTTCCTCCCTACGGGTGAGAGGACATCCCATGCCAAGGGGGGTGCTCCGTATGTCGTTACCGAGAGCGCCCTCGCGTGCCGCTCACTTGCTTTGGTCATGGAACTTCCCTAGCCCTCCTGGCTTCGGCCAACCCAGCCAGCTTGGTTACGACCATGCGACTCGAAGGCGTTCTACGCCATGCAATCCTGCGAGGACTGTACTTGTGCTGCTTGTCGGCTCGACTCCGTGGCCCTGCCCGTCGTCACCAGCACGCCCTGAGCTAAGCGAGGTTCACGCTGCTGCCGCCGGCCTAGGAACCTGGGGAAAAACCAGAGAAAGATGGGAAAAAAAAAGGGGGGGGGAAGATGAGGGAGGGGGAGAAGGAGGGAGGGGGGAAGTAGATTTAAAAGTCAGACTGATATAATCTCCGCCGCCGAGGAAAAACCAATCGCTCATATGGTCTCCGGCTCTGTGGGTTGGCGGCTCGTTGGAAGCGAAGCAAAGCATGGCCAGCTGACTAAGCATGGCCAGCTGACTAAGCATGGCCAGCTGACTAAGCATCACCGGCTGACTAAGCCACCCCTCCCCCCCTCCAACCACCACCTATGCCGTAAATACATGACGGATTCGACATTTCAGTTCAAGACATGCCGGCCGTCTCTACGCCAGCGCCAGCCCGCAACCTGTTCGCAGAGGCCGGGCGCCGACGAGCTTGCGAACATGCCCAACGCATTTCTGGGCCTGGAACTAGCATGTACTTTGGGTGCCATGCCATGCATCACCTACCACTACCGCGCGTGGTTTTCCCTTCACCTTCGCCACGCTGGCTGGCGATGCACCTCTCTTTCCACCATCTGTGCCGACCTGGGCTGCTGTGCCAATCCTCCCCCAGCCCGCCAGCGCCCTCAGCAGCGGTCGCGGCAAAGCCTCACCCGGGGGGCCAGTCCTCTCCAGCTCGGTCCTCGATTACGAGGAGCATTGGATGTGGACGTGGGTCCTCCGGGCGACCTCACGCCGCCCCGGGGTGTTGAGTAGGACAGCAGTTGCTGCCCCGGCCCGAGGGTGTCCCTCTCAATACGACGCAGGATGGGACGATCAGAAATGCTCCTTAAGGTTAAAGGACTAAGATTAAGGTTGCGCCGGGGAGTTCAGAGATAGCACGGCACATCATCCAGGACCGGGAGGACACCACGCTCCGGCGCAGGCGGGATCAAGGGCGCGTGAAAGTGTATTCGTTTGACCCGGCAGACGGACGGAAAACAGCCAGCGGGAGGATCACTCGTCCACCGTCTGGGAGTGCTCGCGCCGGCGACGATGGCCGCAGTCACCGGCCGTCGCGCCTCGTATCCAGGCTCTGAATTTGTGTGGGCTCGACGCATGCGAGAGCTCGAGCGGACCTGTTGGATCCAGAAGGGGGTTTTTGCACGCTCGCAGTCTCGAGCAACACAGTCACCGGTGGCCTGCACCGCGAATGTATGCTTCCACGGCAGATTCTCCGAGTCCATGTGTTGGGGCTCAGGCGCAAACCATCTCCGAGATCCAATCCACAAGATCCGTGGTGCGTCGCAGGCTCTGCGGATCCCTCACGAGCGTATGTGCAGTTTGTCGTGTGGATAGACTTTGGTGCGCATGGTGCTTGTTTTGGTCTGCGACAAGCTCCTACGGGCATCCCTCGGGCCTCTGTCGTGGCCTCAATCGTAGCCCTGAGTCCCAAGTAGGCCGGGCGACTGTGGAACATCTCTGTTCTTGGGTCTCCAGGAGAGTCGTGCGATATCGAATGAGCGCCAAGGGAATCAACCGTCGCCAGGTGGCGTGAGAGGGTAACGACACCGCCGAACCGAGGATCGCCGCGTGAACCTACTCCCGACCCCACGGCCTCCGGCGCAGGAATCCAGGTCGGAGTTCGGGCTGGAACCCACGACGGCCTGCACTCTGGGTCGGAGCGGCCGCCGTGCGGATCGATGAGCCGGGTGAGTCCCAGGCCCTTGTTCTCCCTCGCACCTCAACTCAGATTCTTCTTCGGCAGCAGACGCGAAGTGCTTGTTGTGTTGTGTTGTCGGGAGCTGCGCTGTGCTAGACTGCCACCTACAGATCCGATCAGAACAAGCAAATTGGTCAACGAGCGGGTCTATCCCTGCCCTGCTGGAGGACAGGACAAAGCAGATATCCAGATGTATCCATGTGGGTATGTAAGTATACCTGTGAGTATAAGTATAAGTATAAGTATAAGTATATGTATATGTATATGTACATGTATATGTACATGTATATGTACATGTATATGTACATGTATATGTATATGTATATGTATATGTATATATGTGTTTATATCTTATGATATATACACATATACATACATGTATGTACAACATCTATACATCAACATACGTATATATACACCTACCTAGCCCCAGAATCCAGGATGGCGAAACAAGATTTGGTTCAAGCTGCCGTCGAGCCCCCAGCGCCGATCTCAATCTCCCGAGGCAGAGCGGAGGCCGCTGCAGAAGACGCCCATCCCCCGTGGGTGCACGCGTGAGACGTCACCGCGCATGCTGGGATCTGTACCGGCATTGCAGCCCGTGTGCCGGCATGGCACGGCGAGACGAGTAGCCGGACGGGACCCGCCTCCAAACGATCGAACACCGGCGACCAAGATCCTTCTTTCGCCGGAAATACGAAACAAGAGGGGGATCTGAGGATCTAGAATCCCACCGCCTGTCCGAGGTCGGCGCCCTCTCCCAGTCCGAGTCGAGATGGGAGCTACGTGCCCTCCCCTCCGCTTTCTGCAGCTGGGAGGTGTAGGCACCCCTCCTCCGTTGTCCTCTCCCTTGCGTAGATGGCAGACCAGCTCGCCTGCTAGTGATACTCCGTAGCAACCCAAGGTACGGATGCTGAAAGCTTTATTGGCGGGAGAACTGCCTGGTATATGATCTGCTCTCTGCGGAGAAGAAGGAGGAGGAGAAGATAAGAAGAGAAGAAGAAGAAGAGAAGAGAGGTAACAAGAGAAGTGACAAGAGAAGAGAAAGAGAAGAGAAGAAGAGAAGAGAGGTGACAAGAGAAGATAAAAGGAAAACAGGAAAGAAGCCCTCGTCTCGATTCTCGATCTGGAGAGCGTTCAGCTGCTCCTGCGGACCGGGGGAGAGAGGGAGGGAGGGCTTCGGGGGCCTGCTGTTGGTACCTGCCGACCAAGGTACCAGCAGAGAGGCTAGACTTGTATAGAGCCAGGCCGAGCCAGGATAGGGTCGAAGCGGTAGAGGGCCAGAGCTCGAGAAGGCGACGAGAGAGGCTCACGACAGAGGGGGGGAAGGCTGTGCTGTGCTGTGATGTGCCATGCGGTGCAGTACTACTTCATGACGTATGCAAGAGACCATTGGTTTAAATACTGTATGATCGTGGGTGTGAAGAGCGTAGTAGTGCTCAAAAGACAGCCAAGCTACCAACGCCAATAATCCCGCCCATTCCTCATAGGGAGGGTGAATACACATTCGACCCCCGCGAGAATGGACAACTTTTGGGCTGCTTCAACCCGGTGGCCTCTTGACCCAAGCGAATATTGACAATGAGCTGATCTCGTCTCCTCCCTTCTTTCTGCTGGTGGAGAGGAACGCACGCCGGCAATCAACGGTCAGAATTATCCTCAGGACACGGGGGCGAAGGGGTTTGAGTAGATTAATAGATTGCTACCAGTGCTTCGCTTAGCCAAACAAGCCCCTCCTCGCTTGCATGCTCCTTTCGTCCCGGGGTAGGTATTCGGTTCAGTCCATAGGCCAAGCCACTTCATTTCGGTGAAAAGAAAAATCCTGGTAAACAAGCATGGCATCCAAGAGACCCTTGAAAACCGCGGGTCGCTTTCCTCAGCCTCAACGAGCAGGAGGGGATGCTTCATCTCCTCATCTTCTATCCACCGAACTAGCGTGCCCCCGTCTCTCCGAATCTCCGTCTCCATACGGCAGGTCAGCCAACCGCGAGAAAATCTGCAATTTGCAACGTCGGAAAGGGCGCTTGCCGGGGGGGGGCACCGAGTCATGGGCCCGGAGACGGACACGGCTCGTCCTGCGTCTGTCCCTATCTTTCTCGAGTTTCCGTAAACGATTCAATCCTGTGACGGATCCAGTCACCGAAAGACCGAAAGCGTTACATAACCATGCGTGGGGATTTCTCGGGCTTTGTTTCGGATTCCCGGGGGATTGGACGTGAACCGGAGACAGATCTCCGAGTCTCGTGGCCCGAAGGAGGCGTCGATTGGATGGGGAGGTGAGATATGCTTCGACCGAGGGAGCTTCGTCCAATTCCGAACGCCTTTCCTCAAATACCTCTTCAGGCAGATCATATCTCGGCAGGGCATATGCTGCAATAGCTCCAATCTGCTGCCTCGATGGCGAGATCAGGCCCTTCCCAGATTTCCTGTGACTGTGAGAGCATAGAAAGTGTTGTCTGGCCGGCGCTGGGTGCTGGGGTGTTGGCTGCTGAGAAGACCTGCGTCACAGAAGCTACTTGCTGATCCGGCATGAGTTCAATCAACGCCACGCTGACACAACACGAGATTTCGTGGGCTACCCACCGCCGAGTGTCCTCTTCCAAACCCGTCGTTGTAGCTCTCAGATATCAACCCGAAAGCATAGCGCTGAGAGATCCGTGGCCTGGAAAGACTGGAAGGTTTGAGTGATGGGAGCTCCCGCTGAGATCGTCCCCGCATGCTGATCATACACCCTTCCGCACGCCCAGAGCTCTCTCCTGACGCAGCAAGCCGCTGCTACCAGTGAAGATCAGAAGTCCGTCTCCAATCCCGTAAAATCTGCACCACTGCAATTCTACCCTCATCGTCTCCCTCTCCACCCCGTCCATCCAGGCTGCAAACGGCAGCAAGTTCCAAACACGCCTCGATCTCGACCGGAGCTGACTGGCAATTGTTGCCCCGGACTTCCCGGGACGGCGATAAGAGTAGTGCAAGACAGTCAGCGTCAGAGAGGGGTCAGAATGCTTGGTCGGACCAGTAACCGCGGTGCGACAGGGCTTGGAGCGGGCTAGGCCTGCGATAGCAGCTGAACACAAGCAGGGTATGTCCGTGGTTGCTGGGGCGAAGTCCTGGTGTTGACGACGCCGACGGCGACGACATCGATGTCCGTCCTTCCCCATCAATCCACGTCGACGAGGCCGCCGTCGCCGTGTGCCCCCGCACGATCCTGAATACCTTCTGTGCTGCCCGAATCGTCTAGTCGTCGCAGAGGAGCAGGACCTCGGCCGGGCTGCCGATTTCTGGGCTTCAGCGGAACCTGCCGAAACGTCAAGACCGACGGCAGTCTATTACCGCTCTTCCACGACTTGTATCCTCGTTGCTTTGCGGGACACCAGACCAGCGCAGACCAGACCAGACAAGACCAGACCAGACCAGACCAGACCAGAACTTCCCCAGCGCAACCCATAGTATCGAACTATCGCAGTAGAGGCTGTCGTAGTGTACCAATTGCTTCGACATCGTGGGGTTTCCACCAACCCTGTGGTCCATCTGCTATCCCGCCCAATCCACGACTCCACACCGATTCCCCGCCGTCTGCAGCGCAGTGATGAGAAGAAGCTGTGTATGATCCGCGGTGACTCTCCGAGGGCTGCGGAATCTGGTCTGATCTGATCTGCCGGCGAGGGCTGTTGCTGCTGCTGCTGCTGTTACCGTCGGCCCAGCAGCACAATGGCCAGCTACCAGGGCGCAGTGTCGAAGCCGCGGGGCACGAAAGTGAAGCCGATGCTGCGGAGGTTGACGCCGAGCGAGAAGAACTCGCTAGATCTGGACCGGCCGGCTGCTGAGCAGGAAGGGTTGGGCATACTTGAGTCTGGGTTCGGAGGCTCTGGATATAGCCATGGCTATGGCTATGCGTACGGGGGAGGGGCTCGCTCTCCCCATGACGTCCAGATGCGACGAGGCTACCACCACCGCTCGACTTCAGGGACTTCACAGTTTTCGACGACGACGACAGGAAGCGCCAGTGGCCATCGCGCTGGTTCTTTTGTGCATCCCTTCCAGCAGACGCAGACGCCCCGTCCCTACACGCCGCCGTTGAATGCATCATCACCTCGTCAAGACTCGCTGCGCAAAAGCGAGTTCGAGAGCCCTGCGGGCATCGAGGACGACTCGGAGACTATTGTTCACCACCACGCTTTCCGCTCACCTTCCAACCTCTCAACCACCTCTCACTCCCACTCCCACTCGCACTCGCACACCTCCCTGCCCTCAATTGCCGCTCTTTCGTCCCCCTCCCCAAACATATCCTCGCAACAACTTCAACAGCAGCTACCACAGCATCATCTGCGTATCACCACCACCAAGCAAGCCAGCTCGTCTCGCCTCGCGCTGGCAAAATCACACTCCTCCCTCCATTCCTCCCTCTACAACACCCCGCTCTCTTCCGAAATCACCTCCTCGTCTGACATCATGTCGCCGGCCTCAGCCATCCGCGAGTCCCTCGACAAGGGCTTCCGCATTCGCTCGCGCTCTGAGGTCGACACGCATGTGCGCGCCGAGACCATTCGCGAAGCCCGCCGCAAGTTCCAGGAGAAGGAGAACATGAAGGAGGAGAAGGCCGCACGCGAGGACATCAAGGCTCTCGAGAAGCGCCAGCAGAAGGAGGCCCGTCAGATCAACCGCCGCTACCGCCGCTCCTCCGCCTCGGATCGCACCCGTTCCAAGCGCTCCAGGTCCGATCTCACGACGCAGGAGAAGACAGATGGTTTCCTCAGCAGGGGCTACGAGACTGCCCAGCAACAGCAGGCGCCTTCCTTCGGAGAAGAGGAGCTCTGCCAGCCGAGTAGATCCCACACGGCCAAGCGTAAGACGCACTCGACGTGGACCAAGTTTGTCATGTGGATTCGGACTCGCTTCATTCGGATGGGCCAGAAGAATTGAGGCACAGAGATGGGTTGCACATATCCCCACGTCTTCTCCCACTTGGCTTCGACTCACCCTCACACTTCCTTCATCTCGACAAAAATTGCGATTGCACACGATCTCACGGCAGGCGTTCCAGGGTCGGTTTATACACAGAGCACTCACTTACGTCACTTCGATTCTCCACACAGTGCAGATCCTAGCCATGGACACCCGGCTTGAATCACAGCATCACACAAATTGCACCGTCCATAGGGCCCCTCTTTAGTTCTTTCACTCCTTTGATTCGGTCGCTTTGGTTTGATTTCTGTTCTCAGCAAGCATACACGTACATCAGCGCGGCGTTAGGGTCTGGGGCAGGGCAGGTTTCCTTCCTCTTCTTGTTGCCGTGAGGGGCAGTTTTTACAGACTGGTAGTTGCTTTCATTAAATAGAAGGTAGCTGCAATAGTTTGGCCTAGCTTGGTGTGATGTGGTGCGGTCTTTGAGAAGAGCGTAGATTGTTTTCCAAGAAAACAGTTTCTACTGCGTCACATGAGCTTGGCTTGTGCAAAGAAGAAGCAAGACAGTAAGCAAGCAATTTAGCAAAGGGTTCGTGATGATCAAGCAATTCACAGCTGGCTTTGCGCACAATTTGACTTTCTGGACTCTGCTTTCATGTGACAGGTATTTGTTTACTTTTGCACGTGATACCCCTTTTTTATGCAGTCCTCACAGAATACTTGCCATCTTCACTTGCTCCAGACTACAAGCACTTGGATGGTAATTTTGCTATCATTCTCTTTGTTATCTGACGAGCCTTTGATCTGTAGCCCAGTATCGAAAACCTCTCTCCTGAGGATCCAAACACCGCCTAGTCATAGCACATCCATGCCTTTTGCAACCTCATCCTACAGCGGCATTTTAATGCCTGGCTTTAGTCTTTCATTCTTAGTGGCTCTGAGTACTTGGAACTAGCATCTAGTGTATACAAGTGATTGTGTTCTTGTTCTATTGCTTCTGCTTCCGCTTCCGCGAGTTAGACTATATCACGGCAATAACTTCGTCTTGTTTACTGTCTAGTATGTTTCTTCTTAAGGGATTCTCAGGGTTCTCTAAGACCTTTGAGCTAATTTGACGTATACAAAATAGACTGAACTTTATAAACCACCTATAAGTAAAGAACTATGAACAGCCGTCTTTATAAACAAGGCTTGTTTGGGCTTGTTTGGGCTTGCGCTAACCTGATATGCCAAGAATCAAATACGTACTTCTTTCATGGATGATACTGCTAACCAAGGGTTTGAGAAAGAACAGGCCAACTTGCTACACGTAATTTATCAATATCCAGAAAATGCTCTGCGTGGTTATTGTAACTGCAAGAAGGGGAATCACAGCATAAGCATAAAACTTGGTGTTTTCTTTTGCATTTCTTATTTTTATCTTACTAATGACGCCGTGGTTTAGTCTCTAAGTCAACTTTAATAGCTGCGCTTAAGATCTGTTCTACCTGCTATAGGTGGGAAGGAGAGCACAGCTAGGAAAGCACGTAATATTCTTAACGACTTCCTTAATCGACTAATGAAGACTGACTTCATTCATTGTATTTAGCTAAAGATTAGTCGCTATAAAGATGTACCTGGAATAAGCTATAACTAAACATGTTTATACGCTATGCTGAAATAAACCTATGACACTTATCAGCTTGCATTTAGCAGTAATAAGCGTTGGAAGTATTCATTAACACAGTCAATAATCTCGTTAGCATGGTGGAAGACAAATTATCCGTTACTTTTGCAAGTCAGGTCAATCAGGCGACCCCGTCGTTTATGAATCAAAATAATTCAGTCTTTTTCTAACAATGTTTCCCTTGGAAATTGATTTGAACTTTCATTCCTTTTCGGCATCGGCTACTATACCACCCCTTTCCCCCCAACAGCAAACGCCGAAGATGGAGAAGGCAGTGCTTAGAAGTTTTTTGGCCTCTGAGCGAAGATAGTCTCGCAAGACACTATCGACTGGCTGGCGCCAAGGGTTGTCCATGCCTGGGGAGGTTGAAATTAAACCGAGTTATGCTCGACTTGATATTCCTTAGCATGTGACTAGTGGGACTAACAGAATTTCCAATACTTCATGCTAGCATTATCCTCTTCATCTATGTATAGGTGCCATGCACTATGAATCAAAGACATTGGCACTTAGCTCCCAGCATAATGACTGATCCATCTAGAAACTCCTTGAAGAAATTCGATACCCAAATAACTGTAGCCTCGTCTTTACTTCTATCCATATACCTGAGCGTCTTCTACACAGATGCATGGTAAGAAGACCATCGTAATAGCAAGGCTCGTAACTGATAAGCAACACAGGACGAACTCGACCGCAAAGCAAGAGAGAAGCGGGAAAAGGGAAGCGACGCAAGCCATGGTCCCTGTCGGCACTCGCTTTCCATCCATCCCAGCTCTCCTAAGAATCCCCGAACATCCTAGCAGTCTGTTTACTTCCACGCGACCGCTAATGAGCACGCCGTCTTCAAAATTCAGCGCCATACTACTGTACACGACGAGTGCACAACAGCTGAGCTATGCGTCGCCGAAGTACCTCAAGCAGCTGAAGGAGCAGACACCGACGTACGGCACCAAGATCTCGATCCTTGCCAGGAAGGTTAGGATTTATACAAGGATCGAACGTGAGGTATTTCATGTGGACGTTTGGTTGCCGACGAAAGTCATTTTGGGGTGAATGATGGGTTGGTGGGATCAGCTCTTGGCTGTCGAGGGATTAGAAGAATTTTGAGGGTTGGCTGCAGCAACCTGCCTGCTTTGGAATCGGGAGAATTGCTTCAGGCAGTCAGACGACGGCTCAATGAGTGGTGAGACACATACCTAGAAAGTATTGCAGATGCAATGCGATTCGAGGTAGTATCATCGTGGCCGTAATCTCCTTCCCGATCATTCAAGTATCAAGCTCTCCCCGTTCCTCAAGTCTTCAAAACATACATCCTTCAGTCCTTCAACCTGGCTTCCCTTCATATCTGCACCTAGCTCTTCCTTTTCTTTCTCGATAGCCTCCTTCAAACTGATTTCCTTCCTGTCCAAGAACCAACTAACGATCCCGCCTCCCTTTTTGACCTCGTCATGTGTGCCTACCCAGTATTTAGCTCCTAGCAACCGTTGGACTTTCAACCCGTTGTGAGCTCCCATATTCAACTGAGCGCCGAGACTGACATCCGAAAGTCCGTGTAGTAGCGCTAGTGTCCTAATTGCAGGTTTCGCCTCCGCTACAGGGACAAGGTCGTCCGGCGGGATGCCATGAGGTGTATATATTACTGCTTCCGCCTCCGCCTCCGCACTGTCACCAGAGGTTCGGAATGTAATCATCACGGCAGAATGATAGTACAGCAAATCCTGCCCGGGATACGCAACTCGGCTCACGCCCACCCAGCCAGGCACCAGATTCAACGAGCTCTCCCTCCAATCCCGAGTGAATCGCGGCATCTCAGTCACAAATTCAAAGTGCTTCCAAGACCGGATCGCAGAGGCCGCCTTCGTGGTCGCGAGAACGGGTATGGTGGGTGGAGCCTCGAGGAGCGTGTCTTTGTGCATGTGGTCTGTGAATTCGTGGGAGACGATGATGGCGTCGATTGGGCTCGCCGTCGGTTTCACAGCCTCTGCCTTCCCATCAATGGTAAAGTTGTTCCGCGAAAGCCCATCGGTCCGCGCAGCATCCTCAATCCCCCTCACCAAGTCCTCCAGCTCCGCAATTGTCTGCACCACGCTTTGCTCTACATGCCACTGTTGGCTAAAGAATTTCGCGACGTCGCTCTGCCCACCGCGAAACCATGGATCAATCAGGATGTGATAGTATGCATATCCATCTCTCCGTTCTGCCGAGTCCGGATATGGTAGGGAGAGCAGCCAAGTAGTGTCAGCGTTGAGGTGCGTGAGGAGGGGTCGTCTGGAGGAAAGACTGCGGGATATAGATTCACGGAGAGTGGCGTGGAGTTGTGACGAGAGCTCGTCGTCGTCCGGGGAGGACATATTCTTTACTAGTTATGGAAAAGAATTGCGGTAGGCCAAGCAACATGGAGTACCCACCTACCTCAAGAGTGACGCCTGGTGGTCCGTGCAAGCTGGGGTAAAATATACTATCTAAACTGCGAGCCGCATACCTACTTTTCGTAGGACCTACGACGTCTCCTAGTATCCACCCGATGGATTTCTCTGTCTAAATATTGCATTATCCGCGTGTTTCTCGAGCGGTCTTGGATTTTTCCGTACTCTTGTTGACATGCGGTCAATCGGCAGCTAGATATCCTTGAAGCTCAACAGGTATCTTCCTTCGTGCAGTACTACCTGATATCTCCCTTATTCCGCCCCTTGCTTTCTCATTGCACAAGCCTTTCGATTTCTATGTGTGCTCTGCTTATGAAGCCGGTTTGGTAGGATGGTCAAGTGGCTGGTAGCCATCTTTCCAAAAAGGACTCAATCGATAGGACCAGTGATCTCAAGCAATTCCTAAAAATACATTGAAAATTTCGATTTTACAATCATCCAACAAATCTCTTTGCTATGTAATACTTGCAGCCTATCTTCTCCACTACAACGTATGGCAATCTCGATGCTTCTCTAGACCGAGAATTATTCTGGCTTCGTGTAAGCACGAGTACACCTAATTTGTCAGATACGATACTGTGGTTGATCTTTGTACGATCTGCTAGAATTAGAGCCGTGATACAGCTTCAAGACTAGTATTAAAGCTAGTGAATGCAAGGATATCGCCGTATGAGTCTCATATGCACAGCTGAAAAGACTGTACATGTAGAAAATCTGAGTGTGTTTCTTGTTTAATGACGATTTAAAAATTTGCTGCTGCAGAACGTCTTGATGTATCCTTGACGGAAGTCCGCTTCATCACGGTAGCATCGGCTCGGCGTAAGACCAGCAATCTTAGAGCGTTCAGATTTCGAGTTTTCGGCTACTCTGATTCCGGTCTAGAAAAGATGGAAAAGCCTCACTATTCCGAGAGGCTGAGATCAGGGCTCGAGGCACGGGGTTATGCTCACCTCATGTATATTATTCTAACACCAATTGAAAAACAAGTTTGCATTATTTGAGTGGAATCCGCACGCTCGCTGACCCTTTTCGAGTCCGTGCCGAGGCCTATTGTCTAATGCAGAAGTGAAGACCTTTTTTTTCATTTGAAGAAATGAGTGTCTGCGTTCCAAGAACTCCAGATACTGTAATCATATTCCTTCGTAATATCGTGAAATATATGCGTTGTGTACGCAAAAGTCCGTTGTAGTTTGCTATTGATCGAAGGAGATTCTTGGTATCCGTACATTAGAGGATTACTAGAGGATTATTAGAGGATTAGATTAGGTAGGTAGCTTGTGAACTTGTACTGCCGTTGTGAGAAGTTGGTGGGTACCTTTCCACTAACTATTCTTTTTCATACCTGGGCCAAGTAGTAGAGCATGGTACAGAAATGAACTTTACAATTCATGGCCAAGAAAACCCCAAATCTATTGATTACTCTTTTCTCACTCTATTCAACTTATCACATACCAATGAAGCAAGCCCTAACTTGACTTCACATTAGTCCGACCTCTCGAAGCAGGATTTTCAACCCCATCTATTCCCACTCTCATAATTACTCTGCTATCTAGGCCGAGTGAAGCCCTCCGCCGCCCTTCTCCTCTCAGGTTCAGAAGTGCCGACCAGTCGCGTCCCTATCGTTGATTTATATTAAGGATAAGTTAATATAGATCGCCATATGGAAACAGAAAAAGCAGCTGAACTCTTCATCGAATAACATGCTCTAAGATCCTTGAGGCAACCAGAAAGTAGTATTTTATCGACTGACGGATACTAGATTTGGGTTAGCCTCCGTAGAGAGTAAGTCCACGTAGAGTTGACTTTTTTCGAAGTTAAGCCTGAGAGCTCGTGTAGAGAATAGTGCCGAGTACTCGTAGTATACAGAACTATCATCACTGCTGACTCCGACAGTTCAAACCTCTATACCAAAACATTTATGAATAGAGTTGCAAATTGCAGTATTGCTTAGCTACTTGTCGTAAACCTCTACATAAAATATACTTATACCAATGCTGCGCTCCTTAAAATAAACTCCTACTCAAAGCGCAATACTAAGAAGCACCGAGGCTATTACTCGCACCCTTACTGCCCTTACATAATACAGTAATACTCTACTCCGTACACATACCTCAGCAGAGACTCAGCAGAGGGAAAGATTTCTAAGACTAACCGACATACTCTACACCTTACCCAAGTAAATACGCTCGAGCTTTGACTAGCCTAAATTTAACGCATCAGTTGCACAACCATTATCTTGAAAATCAGTATATTATCACTACTAGACCGAAATAATGCATTTCAGATCCACAAATTTCCTCAACGTCGCGGCAGAATTAATTGTAAAACCCCTCCAAAGAAAATGCGAACCATTGCTCGAGAGGCGGATTTGTTCTCCCCTGCTAAACCCGAATCATCAGTACAAGTAGATCTCGGGCCGAGGAACCGTGCCCCTCCATCGTGGCTAATCATCCCCCACCACTCTCACCTACACCCACTTGCAATTCAGCAACTCCCAATCTTCAACCTCCATCACCAACCACCCCGCATCGCCCAACGAGGCCCGCTTCAGCAGCTATAGTCTCCTCCATCGTGATGGCCTGGGGCTAGCCACTTGACATTACCGCAAGGTATGTTTCGAGTATATATTCTCCCGAGGGCCAGCGGTGGGGGATGGATTAAGTCGCTTTGAGGGTAGAGGCAGGGAGACAAAAGAGGAATATACCTATTATCGGCTGCAACTCACACACAGGCCACAGCTATCTACATATCAGCAGGCACAGCTCATATAGGCCACGACCGTCTACATATCGACAGGCATAGCTCGTACACAGGCCGCAGCTATCTACACAACAGGCACAACCGCACATAGTTCACAGATAATACATCGAGCGAACCGAGAATCTATCAATCGCCATACCCCCTCCTCTCAACATGCCGAAACACGCCACCATCCCCATCGACCAGAACTGGACCTTTAAGCAGGGAGACAGCCCAGACTCCAAGTTCCTGCCCGTCGCCCAGTTCCCGACAAACGTCCATCTTGACCTGATGGCCCACAAGATCATCCCCGACCCTTTCGTCGGCAAGAATGAGAGCGACGTGCAGTGGGTCGGCGAAGTTTCGTGGGTGTACAGGACAACCTTCCCGACCCCGTCGCTGCCGCTGTCCGACACAGGGCGGGGAGTTTGCAAGGCCGTGATTGCTTTCGACGGGCTGGATACGTACGCTACCGTTCTGCTGAACGGCACGGAGATCCTCAAGACGGAGAACATGTTCATCCCAGAGCGAGTGGACGTCACGACACTCCTGAAGAGAGGAGGTGACAACAAGCTGGAGATTACCTTTGAGAGCGCGTACCTGAAGGGTTGTGCGATTGTGGAGGAACACCCGGATCACTACTGGGGATGCTGGAACGGGGACACTTCGAGGTTGGCGGTGCGCAAAGCGCAGTATCACTGGGTATGGCTCTGGCTCTGGCTCTTCTGACATGGGGAGAGGAGTTTATTATATTGACTGACGATACGATGGCACGGCAGGGATGGGACTGGGGACCGATGCTCATGACCTGCGGCCCGTGGCGACCGATCAAGCTTGAGATCTTCTCATCCAGAATTTCCGACCTGTATTTTACGAGCAAGGTCAACGAGTCGCTAGAGAGAGCCGAGTTTTTTGCCACGGCGGAAATTGAGCGTGAGGCGGAAACAGAAGCAGAAGCGTTGGAGATCAGATTCGAGATTTCGCTGAGTGGCAGGGAAGAAGTGGTGGCATCCCAGACGGTCAAGGTTGAGAAGGGCGCCGCATCGCACCACTTCACCATCGAGAAGCCAGCATTGTGGTTTCCCGCCCGGTATGGCAAGCAGCCACTGTACACCGTCACGGCCATGCTCCTCGACGGCGGCACCTCGGAAGTCGACAGGCAGAGCAAGAAGTTCGGCCTCCGCCGCGCCGAACTCATCCAACGGCCCGTGACCGACCAGCCGGGCACCAGCTTCTTCTTCCAGGTCAACAATATCCCGATCTTCTGCGGCGGCTGCAACTGGATCCCGGCCGATAGCTTCATCCCGCGGATCACCGCGCAGAGGTACCGCGACTGGGTGAAGCTGGTGGCCGACGGCAACCAGCTCCTGATCCGGGTCTGGGGCGGTGGCATCTTCGAGGAGCAGGCCTTCTACGACGCCTGTGACGAGCTCGGTGTTCTGGTCTGGCAGGACTTTATGTTCGGCTGCGGCAACTACCCGGCCTTCCCCGACTTCCTCTCGCTCGTCCGGAGAGAAGCCGAAGAGAACGTCAAGCTGCTGCGACACCACCCGAGCATCGTCATCTGGGCTGGCAACAACGAAGACTACCAGTATCAGGAGAGCATGAAGCTCACCTACGATCCGGCCAATCAGGACGCCGAGAGCTGGCTGCAGACCGACTTCCCGGCGCGCTACATCTACGAGGAGATCCTGGCGGCCACGTGCCGTCAGCTGATCCCCGACACCTTCTACCACTTCGGCTCTCCCTGGGGCGGGAAGGCCACCACGGACCCGACGGTGGGCGACATGCACCAGTGGAACGTGTGGCACGGCTCGCAGGAGAAGTACCAGAACTTCGACAAGCTGGTCGGCCGCTTCGTGTCGGAGTTTGGCATGGAGGCCTTCCCGCACATCAAGACCATCGAGTCCTTCCTGGCCCTGGGTAGGGATGACCCGGACCGCTTCGCGCAGTCGTCGACGGTGGATTTCCACAACAAGGCCGACGGTCACGAGCGCCGCATCGCCCTATACCTGGTGGAGAACTTCCGCTACGGCCCCGACCCCCTGGAGCAGTTCATCTACAGCACGCAGCTGATGCAGGCCGAGTGTCTGGCCTCGGCCTACCGCCTCTGGAAGCGGCAGTGGAAGGGCCCCGGCCGGGAGTACTGCGGCGGTGCGCTGGTCTGGCAGATCAACGACTGCTGGCCCGCGACCTCGTGGGCGGTGGTCGATTACTACCGCCGGCCCAAGCACGCCTACTACACCGTCAAGCGCGAGATGGCGCCTCTCTCCCTCGGCGTCGCGCGGGCAGAGCACGTGGTGCCGAGGGACAAGTACACGCGCGCCTTCCTCGACAAGACGACGCAGATTGAGATCTGGGCCAGCAACCTCACGCTCGCAGGCGTCACCGCCGACCTCGTCGTCAAGGCCTTTGACGTCGTCTCGGGGAGGGAGACCTTCTCCCAGACCGTCGAGTCGGCCTTCCTCCTGCCCGAGAACCGCAGCACGGAGGTGGCAGCCTTCCCCGTCCCCGTCCCCCGGCCCGGCGACGAGAACCAGACCGTCGTCGCCGCGTACCTGATGCGAGACGGCGCGACACTCGCTCGCTACGTCAACTGGCCCGAGCCGCTGAAGTACGTGCCTCTGCAGAAACCAAGCGCCCTGCACGTGACGCTTTCGAGCGGGGGCACCGAGGTCGAGATCACGGCCGAGGTCCCGCTCAAGGGCGTGGCGCTGGAGTGCGAGGATGAGGGCGTGGTGTTCGGCGACAACCTCGTGGATGTCGTGCCCGGTGAGATGGTGCGGATCCCTGTCACGGGCGCGCGGGCGGGCCAGGTGTTTGGGACGAGGTATTTGGGCATGGCGTAGTGAGGATGCGGGGGGCGTGTGGGGATACGATGTGAGGTGCGAGGTCGCTATTTGCGTCGTGGCCCTTGCACGGAGAGGTCGAGATAGGGTAGGTCGATACATGGCTCTAGCCCTAGCCAGATCTCGGCTCTCCCGCTACCTTGACAGTGCCAGTTTTGAAGTCATGTTTCTTCGTCTTTGATATCATGTCGTAGGCTGGGAGGGAGAGAGGCAGAAGGAACGGAGTTCATCTCTCGTTCATGCGCAGATGTGTAGAGATATGTGGAGAATCGATCGATCCCCTCTCGGCTCTGAGAGGTCATGTCTTGACAGTTGGACACGTCCGCAGTCGAAGCAGGAAGCAGCTGCAGGGACTCCTCTTCCTGGTTGACATGGTATGCGAGATCTGGTACAAAACTCACACCTGATATTCCACACACAAGCACCGGGTCAGGTCATGAGCCGTAGATGCTGATCTGCCCTTTTTTCTTTTTTTTTTTTATATAATTTTTTTGGTCGACAGGACCACGTAAAGGAAAGAAAGAGAGAAAGGGAGAGATCCATGTCTCTCGAGGTATATATGTAAAGATGTATATATGTACAAAAGAATGAACCCGCCACCCTCTCCGTCCCACCGCCAATCCCCTCTCGTCAAGCCATACTTCGACCCACGTGCAGCCCTGCCCGGCCTCTCTGCCGCACGGTCGTGTTGGGATGTCTACTCGCACTCGTCGGCAGGGTCAGCGGCCGCCGGTGTGGCGACGGGGGCAGCGGAGTCTCCGCTCGCGGGCGCGGACGTCGCGCTCGGCGAGGCGGCGGCGCGGACAGCCGACGACGGCGCGCCGGCCGGGCGGGCGCTCGGGGCGGCAGCGGGCGGGGCGGGAGCAGCAGTGGCCGCCGCCGCCGCCGCCGCCGTCGCCGCCGCGCCGTAGAGCTCTGGGCCGGGGATCACGTACTCGTCGACGGCGGCGTAGATGTTGATCAGGATGCCGGGGTCGGTGGCCGAGTAGGCGCCGGGGAACGAGACGCCGGCGGGGGAGGCGCTGCCGGGGCCCTGGACGTGGACCTGGTAGCAGGACATGTAGAACTGGGCGCCGCCGGCCGAGCCAGCCGTGTGGAGGGCGATGAGCTCGGCGCGGACGAGGTAGTCGCCCGTGGCGAGGTCCGCGGGGACGGTGAAGTCTTTCTTGCCGCAGTTGTCGTTGAGCGTGGTCTAGGGTCGGTGTCAGTGACTGAGGGGAAGGAGGAGGAGGAGGAGGAGGAGGAGGAAGAGGAGGAGGAAGAGGAGGAGGAAGAGGAGGAGGAAGAGGAGGAGGAAGAGGAGGAGGAAGAGGAGGAGGAGGAGAGAAACAAAACACCAAAGAAAAGAGGAGAGAGACTCACATCTGCCCACACCTTCGTGGCCGCGTCGTAGCCCTCCTCGGCGACCTTGAACCACTTTGCGGCGGCGGGATCCGCGCTGGTGGCATCGGTGACGGCCGCCATGTAGATGATGACCGGCCCGTGGTGCGCGCCCCCGATGGCCTCCTGGCCGCAGTCGCGGCTCTGGTGCTGATGCATCTCCACCGTGAGCTTCTGCCCAGCTAGAGCGCGCGGTCAGTCAGTCGGGGGTTCCGAGAGCGAGTTTCGAGGCCGAGGCGGCCACGAGAGCAAAAGCCACGTACCGGTGACGGCGCACATGCCCGCGACGCCGGTGGCCCCCCCGGCGTTGCACGCGAGGTCGGGCGAGGATGGGTCGGCGACGGGGCTGTTGGAGCCCGGGAGGCGGACGCAGGTCCCGGCCTGGTCGACGCCGTCGACCCAGAGCTGCTGCCAGACGGCGTGGCCCAGCACGGAGTGGGCCGAGGCCAGGAGGACGGCGGCGGCGGCGGCGGACTTCATGGTGGATGGGCGGACGGGGTGGATGGGCGGACGAACGAAGAAATGAAGGTGAAGAGATTCGCAGAATCTACAAGAAAAGAAAACGACCGGAAGAAGAGAAGAGAAGAGCAGAAGAGTCAGCCGCGGGAGAAGGAGTGGTCTGGGGTCGAGAGCAGCCGGCGGCCGGCATTCCTTATATACCCGACGCCGCCGCGGCGAGCAGAGGGAACCAGCCCGCCAGGATCGCGAGATGTCCAGACCCGCATGAACTCGACGATGATGCCTCATCACCTCCAGACGCTGCGAGTCACCGCGCCGCCCGGTCGGGTCAAGATGTGGGGGGGGGGGCGCGCCAAGTCGCTACCCGAGATCAACACGCCGCTTAGCATGTCAACAAGGTCTCGCGTGGCCGGGGGGCGTGCCCGTGCTGTACTCGAATTATCCTTTGGATGATGCTTTGCATGGAGCCTCCGCTACGCTGCCCATGCTTGACCCTCATCGCGCTTCTCTCATCGCGCTTCTCGCATCGCGCTTCTCGCATCGCGCTCGACCCTCACCTTACGCTACCCTCATCGCGCTTCTCTCTCATCGCACTCGACTCGCATCGCACCGCACTCTAAGCCATCCCATCGCGCTTCACCCGGATTACCCCCCGACCCGAATCGCACTCTACTCTAGTCGCGCTGCACTCTACTCACGCCGCACCTCAATCATGCTCTGCCTCGGTCGCGGTCACGCCTCCCCTCCCCTCGTCGTCGGCCCCGACACCCGGGGTGGCGGGAGAAGGCTGGACCGGGATGGGATGGGATGGGGCGCGTACGTGCGACTGGGCTGAAACGCGCGCTGAGCCGGGTGCCCATCTCATGTTGACGGCCTCTTAGCCGCCGCGCCGGGGAAAAGGGGGGGAGGGCTTGGGAGCTCGGAGGGCACGAGTCCTGGCCTGGGTCTGCTGGCGGCCGTTGCACTCGCTGGCATGTCAGCCGGACCGGCAGACGGCTCATGTGTGACGGGTGTGTGGCTGTCGTGGGGAGGAGACTATGCAGAAGTCGTACGCCGGCATGGACGTGTGTGGTTGGGGCCCGAGGGAACCCCCGCAGAAGTCACCTCGGCATTGCAAGATTCCTATCTACAGTATATCTGCCCGGCGCCGAGAAGAACCTCTCCCCCTTCTCAGGCGGTGTTGAACCACCAAGCCCTCCCTCGCAGGCCAGCAGGCACCTGCGTTGCCACCCCGCCACGCGCTGTTTCTGCCGCCGGTCTGCAGGCTCGAGCCGGCTATTCCACGAGACGTTCGGACGCCGTCTGCCTCCTCCAGCAGGGGCCCGGACACCGACCTGGATGGGCATCCCGCGTCAACACCCGCGGCAAGATCTCTACTACCGTCTCGAGAGGGAGCGTGAAGGGGGTACGAGTTTCGGGCTTGCATTTCTACCCCTCGAGACCAGCCCACTCCCCATCATCCGCTGCTGGCGGATCTACAGCCCCCCCACCCATCTTTGCCCTCCGCTGGCTCCCAGCGATAGCACCCCGCTTCTTGTTCGCCAGCTGGCGCTCGTAGCCGCTCTTGGTACTAATCTGCATCCGCGCCCCTGGATTGCTCTTCCCCTTGCCTCGGCCCTCTCCTCCTCTCTCCCCCCCTCTCTGCCCGAGTGTTCCCAGTCTCGCTGCAACGCCGTGCGCCTTCAATCGCCTCTTCTCCTCCTTGGACGGCTTCGGCAGCACGTCCAGCAACCACGGCGGCATCCCAGCCTCGCTGGCCGGCTTGTCAGCCTGCTTCTCGCTCGCCGCGATGATATTCGCCACGTTCTTCACGTGCGGGATGTCCTCCTTCGTGTAGAAGGTCACGGCAACCCCTCCGTCCCGGCCGCCGCGGCCCGTCCGCCCGACGCGGTGGATGTACGCCGCGCCGCAGTTCGGCACGTCGTAGTTGACCACGCCGTTGACGCCGCGGAAGTCCACGCCCCGCGAGAGGATGTCCGTGGTGATCAGGATCCAGATCTCGCCGGCGCGGAACCGCGTCATGACGGCGGCTCGGGCGCTGTCCGAAAGGTCCGAGTGCAGGACTGCAAGCCGGGACGAGCCGCCTGCTTCGGGAGGGATGTCGTACAGCAGCTCCGAGTGCAGGGCGATGGCGCGCGGGATGGTCTGGGTGAAGACCAAGAACGGAGGCCGCAGCGTGATGGCGTGGGGGTCGGGGCCAGCTGTGGGGTGGAGCAGTTGCCGCAGCGCGAGCAGCTTGCCCGGTTCGGTGGCGGCGTAGATGAGCCGGTGGGTGATGTTGGGGATGGCGGAGTCTTTGAGGCCGACGACCAGCCTGATGATGGGGCTGGCGGGGAGGGAGAGCAGGGTGCGCCGGGATGCGATGGTGGAGGAGGCCAGGGCTTCGATGTTGGAGCCCATCGTGGCGGACCAGAGCGTTACGCGCAGGGAGGGGTGCGTGCAGGCTGCCCAGATGGAGAGGGTTTGCTCTCTGAAGAGGGGGTCGAGCAGGACGTCTGCTTCGTCCAGGATGAGACTTTTGACGGTGGGAAGCGGAGCGGGGGCTTTCGAGGAGGACGAGAGGGCGCTGCGGAGGAGGCCGGGGGTGGTGATGAGCAGGTCGCTTTTGGCGATGGGCTGAGATGTTTCGCGCTCTGCCCCGTCGTCGTCTTCGCGGGAGCTTTCGTCGTGGGGAGTAGAGCCGTCGGCTACGATCCTCATCCCCTTCTTCATCCCGGCAACCTTCACTCCAGTCCCCAAGCTCAATTTCTTCGCCTCATTCGCAATCTGCGCCGCTAATTCCTTCGTGGGGGCAATGACGAGAGCCTCCAGAATGTGTAGCCCCTTGTCCTCCTCTTCCCTCCGGCGTTGAACAATCTGATTCACCACTGGTATTAAGAACGCCAACGTCTTTCCACTCCCCGTCGGCGCCACGGCCAATAGATCGACATCGCCTCCAACATCTGCAGATTCCCGCAGAGCAACTTCAGGTCGTAGGAGAAGCGGGAGACTCGCCATCTGCACTTCCGTCGGTATCTTGTATGCCTGCTGCGCCAAATTCTCCGCCATGCGTCCCGAGATCCCATATATGCTCTTCAGATCCCCAAATGCAAGCAGCGGCTGCGGGTACAATCGCTTGTACTCAGCCTTCGTGGCGATCTTCTTGCTGACCTTCCCTCTCTTCGACTGGGTGCTTTTCTTCCCCGGTGCCTCTCCAGACGGCAGGAGAGTGAGTTTCAGCCTGTGCGACTTCAGGATCTGGCAGCATTCCTCCTCGTCCAGCAGTCTTGCCTCCTTGGTGGCATGGTCTCCAGGCGTAGTCTTCTTCGGCTTGGGAGCAGCGTTCTTCGGCGCGAAGAAATCGACATTCTCGTCCTCCTCGCTTGGGGTCAGCACTTCTACCCTCTCTGGGCGTTTCCTTTTCTGCCCTCTCGAGTCGGGGATCGCATCCTGGTACAACTGCGGATTCGCAGTGACGCCCGCGGACGGCAGCCTCGCAGACGCGTCATTGCCAGGACCAGACTTGCCGGGTTTCTTCGTCGATCGGGACAGGAGTTTCAGGATATCCATGGTAGGGCCAGTTGTTTGGTTTCGGATCGAGGGCGGAATTTATTTTTGTCCTGTCTGACTTATTCTGCCGCTCGCTGCCGCTCTCGTCCTCTTGGCGCGGCCCCTTTCCCCCTTTCCCCCTGCTCCAGCAGACTCGGATCGGTTCGTCCAGTACGAGTACATAGTACTCACTCTCATAGGGGAACAACCGGATGGTGCATTTCCACCTCCATTTCCTTTCTCCAACTGCATTCTCCGTTTGCATTCTCCGTTCCTATTCTGCGTTCTACTCTACGTTTCCGTTTTCCGCTTTCATTCTCCATTTCCATTCTTCATCTCCATTCTCCATTTCCTTTGTCCTTTCTCTCCCTTCTCCTTCCCATAACTTCTCTTCTCCGTCACATCCCAAGGGGCTCTGCGTCGGCTCCTCTCACTTCGAAATGGCTCAAATCACCAGCGGTCAACTCGCGGCTCCAGTCTTCTCCCCCTTTCCCATCGTCGCGACCCCGACCTGTACGGACCCCTCCATGACGGTCGTGGGGACGGCGACAACGCTCAGCCCCGAAGGGACGCCCGTGTATATATGCGTCAACAATACAGCCGGATCAGCGACCAGCAGCGTCTCTTCGGTTTCGCTGCCCCATGCCTCGTCGAAATCCAGTCCCGTCGCTTCTGGGCCGACGGCGACGTCTAGTGCAGGCTCAGCGACCCCGACGAGTACCAGTGCGGCGGGCCGGAAAGCTGCAGGTTCGGGCTTGCTGCTCTGGAGTTTCGCTGCATGGCTGGGCCTCTCGGCTCTTCTGGAGTTGGGAAGCCTTTGAACCGCTCGAGACACGATCCGATGACGGATCCCCGAGAAGATGGCATAGGCGCAGGAAGCTGTCTGGAATCACCCACCGAATCGCTCAACCAACCAGGAAAACACCTCTCTCACCACGCGAAGCAGCACATTCGTACCACCACGGCCAGGATGCCACTCACACTAACCCGGGGGCCCATCAGGAATTCGATATCACGTGACCCCCAAACGAGCGTTGTGATGGGAGCGGTTGTTCAGCGGGGGGGACAGATGCGCGATGTCGTCTGGTATGGTCATCGTCGCGGGGCATGGCGGGCACTATCGAGTTGACTGTCTTCTCTCCTTCAATCACATCTCTATGCTTGATCCTGCCCCCCTGAAAACTCTTTGTACTTTTAGACAAGGTCAATCGAAACCATCGTATTTCACAGATACACTCCATCCCCAATGGCATGGCAGAGACCGCAGATGTGCTTGATCTAGCTCCGACGTGCACGACCGGGAACACGGGCGCACTGGGCCGTCGAGTCCGGGCAGGGGATCAAGGGGCTCATCGGGAGACCGCATGGGCATTGAAGGGTGGCAAGGGAGGTGTAGATTGGGGTTCTGCGGGGGACATGGTGTGGGTCATGCACATACTATCTCTCGCCGCGGAGGATCTGCAGACTGGGGGATATGCGGCGGAGATGCTTCGTATCAAATATGCTTCGTCGCCGAGAAGGATCTGCAGGCTGGAAAGCTTGCGGGGGAGATGCTGTGTATCATGTCAACACCCTGTTTCTCTGCCCCGTGGCAACGCGAGCCGGTTTCGTGTTGCCAGGCATCCACCACACACTCCTCGCGAGATGCCGACTCGTCCCAACGACTCTGCTTTCGAGTCTCGGGAGCGTCGCGCGGGGAGGACGCGGCGGCTGGCATCCGGTCGCCAATTGACAGAATCGCCCACAATCCGGCCTCTGGTCCTCCTTGTGGTTGTCCGGCCTGCGGCATGGCGGGTGTCCCTCCGACCTCGAGGGCCGAGTGTGAGAGGTGATGGATCCTCGACGCGGGAGATTGCGCGGTGCTGTGTGTGGCCGGTATCTGTGCATCCCCCGCGCCAGGAGGAGCGGGGTGTTGATCTACGATGCGAGAGGTAGGTGTCGTGACCGTGGGAGGAGTCTCGAAAGCAGCTGAGCTGCGGCCTGTGGATCAGAAAATGAATACCGAGTGGGAACATCCAACACCCAAGACCAAGATATTCAATACAGTACATCTAGCTCTGGACAATGGTTCTAGTGAAGCCCCCAACCAAGTAGAAGAACAGCTTCGGCGGCCCGACTGCACGCCACAAGATCATGAAAAGGAGCGAGAGGCCTGATGGCCAGGCGTCGGTCACATCTTGCTCGGCATCCTCATGCCGCCGTCGAGCCGCAGCACCGCGCCGTTCAGCATGATGTTCTCGATACCCTGCGTGACGAGCTGCGCGAATTCGTGCGGTTTGCCGGGCCGTCCTGGTTGTGGTTAGTTACCTCGCTGTTGAATCCATCACCTCTCATCTTTCGCTTTGCCTCTCTGCTCTCTCCTCTACGTTCCCCTCTCCCTTCTCCCTTGCTTTCACGTCTTTTCCCTTTCCCCCCCAACGCCACACCACCCAAGCAGATCAGAAGCGAACGGGAGAGGGGGTAACAGAAACACTGCTTACGCGGAAATTCCATGACCCCGACCAGGCTCGCGCGGACCTTCTCGCTCATCACGCTCGTCATGCGGCTCTCGAAGAGGCTCGGCGCCACGGTGACGACGCGGATGCCGTGCCGCGCCAGGTCCCGCGTGAGAGGGAGCGTGAGGGAGACGATGGCGCCCTTGGAAGCCGCGTAGGCGACTTGGCCTGGCTGACCGTCAAAGGCGGCTGAGGAGGCAACCCTGGGGCCTGTGAGTGAGTTGGTCGAAGGGATGGGGTTTGCAGAGAGGATGGGAGGA
>JAENRP010000290.1:44071-55483 GCA_024741835.1 Diplocarpon mali
GGGAGAAAGGAGGGAAGGGTGAACACACATGATAACGACGCCTCGCTCGCCGTCCTCGCCCACGGGGGTTGTGCGTGCGAGATGTGGCAGGACTTGCCGGATGAGATCGATGGTGCCGCGGACGTTGACGTTCATGACAAAGTCAAAGTCGGAGAGTGAAAAGGGTTCGAGGTTGCGGTCGAGGATCTGCGTGGCGTTAGATAAGATACATACCTAGGCATTCCATAGAGAGTAGAAGGCAATGAGAAACACCAGCCGTGAGAGGAGCAGGGTCTGAGTGATGAGGAAGTTCGGCACATAATACCCCTCTGACGTCCCGCGAGCACAGCCTAAGCACCTGCTCTCCTCCCCATGGCTCATACGACTCAGACACGCCGACGAGCCGTGATTTGTAGCCCAAGCCCAAGCCAAAGAAGAAGAAGAAAAAAAAAAGAGAAAAAAAAGGCAAAGTAAACAAACCGCCCCCACGAACCTTCGCCGGAGCCGAAACGCCTGCCGCAGCGACGAGCCCTCCGACCATCTTGCCCGTCTCGCGGATCCACTGCATCGCGCCCTCTACAGCCCGGGTCACGCTCTCCGTGTCCAGGACGTCCGTCTCGAAGAACTTCGTCTTGCCGCCTCCGACTGCCGCCACGACTTCGGCGGCGAGCTCTCCGTTCATGTCGAGGATCGCGGCGTGGCCGCCTCTTGCGGTGATGTCTTGGACGCACGCCCGGCCAAGGCCTGATGCGCTGGGTGGATGTCAGCTGCCGTTTGGTCTTCAGCGGGGAGAATTCAGTACCCGCCGGACACGAGAAAAGTCCGGCCCTCGATTCTCATGTTGTCTGCGCAACTCTGGATGATCAGCTAGAAAGGGGCTGGTGTTGCAGTCGGTTGGGTGGGCGAGGACAGCACCCGAACAGAACAACCTCGGCTCAGCCACACCAGTCACACCAGCCACTCAGCCACTCAGCCACACCAGTCACTCCAGCCACACCCTCCCATCCCTACGCATCCCCTACTGCAAGGCCCGGGTTGACGACCGGCCAAAAGGACGCGCACACATTTAGATGATACCACACAGGGGTGCGGAAGCTTGATGTGACAACCACGCGATAGACTCCATCCCGCTCACACGACTTGCGAAAAAATACCCAACGCACCGGGCAGAGCCACAAACGACGACAGGATGGTGCGGCCGAGGCAGGTATCCGCGGCGAGCGACGACTCGGGCGGCACGGCGAGGAATCAGGTGTGTTGATACCGACTGTCATCGGGGGTGATGAGATGCGTGCTGACAGAGCCAGGAACTGGGGAGTATGTATGATTACCTGGCAAAGATCATCTTGCTGGGGCCGAGTGGGAGTGGGAAGTAGGTGCTGCCTCTTATTTTCCCATCCGCATCTGAGGGTCAAGGGACGAGAGAGGTTGCGGGGAGAGGGGAGAGGGGAGAGAAGAGGGCGGTGTTGACGAAGCCAGATCCTGCCTGCTGCACCGCTTCGTGAAGAACGAATGGCGCATTGTATCCTCGCAGACCATCGGCGTCGAGTTTGCGAGCAAGATCATACGGGTCGGGACGGGCGCGAGGAGGAAACGGATCAAGCTCCAGGTGCGGCCTCCCCCCCCGCCCCTATTTATCTCTACTGACGGATCCAAGCTCTGGGATACAGCAGGCACCGAACGCTTCCGCTCCGTCTCGCGCTCCTACTACCGTGGCGCCGCCGGTGCCCTGCTCGTCTACGACCTCACTTCGCACAGCACCTTCACCGCGCTGCCCTCCTTCGTCAACGACGCGCGGGCTCTGGCCTCCCCGAACCTCACCCTGCTGCTCGCGGGGAACAAGGCCGACCTGGCGGATATGGGGACGCTGATCGATACCGGGCCCGTCAGCACCAGCGTTGGCTCCCGGACGTCGCAGTTTGCGCCGGGGTCCCTCGGGGGGGGCTCGAACGCCGCGATGGGACTGGGCACGCAGCTCACGGCGAGCACGGCGCCCAACGGGAGGGAAGTCAGCGCAGAGGAAGCCTCGACGTGGGCGAGCAAGAACAACATCCCCGTCTCGGTGGAGGTGTCCGCTCTCAGCGGTGACAACGTGGACGAGGTCTTCAACCGACTCGCGCGCATGATCCTGACGAAGATCGAGCTGGGAGAGATCGACCCCGATGATCCGACGAGCGGGATCCAGTACGGTGACGGCGGGTGGCCGGGCGACGGCGACGGCGCGAGCGTGAAGAGCGGCATGACCGAGGACGGGGCGCGGAGGAGGCGGCGGGCGAGGAAGGGCTGGGGACTGGGGCTCGGGGGTGGGACGGGCATGCGAGAGTGGGAGGAGGTGTTTACGTTGAGTGGGAGGGGGAGGCGGAGTGGCGGGTGCTGCTGAGCGGCGAGGTTCAAGGCTCGGCTCAACCCTCGAGCTGGGAGACTCGGCGAGCGAGACGGCTCCATGCCCCCTCACCGTCGTCGACGTCTCATCTGTGCTCTCCCTGTTCCTGTCGACCGCTCGGCGCGGCGTGGGGAGTGTGTGTGCCCGAGACCGGCCTGCCCGGCCAGATCTCTTCTGCTGCCCGTACATCCCGCGTCTCTCTGGCAGAGCACGGGGCCCGTTTGTATATAATATCCGGCGATTCCACCCCCGGTGTCCCATCCGAGGCCGTTGAGATAGCACGCAAGTGAGAATCCACGTACGCAAGCCTGCATGACGAGATCCCGCCGTGTAGTCCTCTCTGCCATCCAGCTGGTGCAGGGAACTTCAGGCAACCACGCTCCGGTCGGCTGGAGTCGCGACCGTCGCTCGCTGTACTGCTTGTCCCGTAACCATATCAACGAGATACAAAGCCATCAATCACCAGCTCCCCGCCCCGAACCCCAACCACCGGCTCGCTTCTCACCAAAACACCCCCCACGCTCGCGAATCGAACGCATAACCCTCTGCAAGAAAGCAGGACCGCCGACCGCCGACCGCCGACCGTCTGCGCACGACGGCGTCCCACCCCTTGCGCCCTTGCGCCCGTGACAGCTGTCGCAGGCGACCCCCGAGGGTCTGCCTGCCGCGATGGCAGTAGAGGGTGAGGCGGCGAGCCCTCGTCGGAGACACAGCCCGACCGACCCAGGCGCGCGACGGCGAATCGACAACGGTCGAGAGCGTAGACGATCGCGGCATCTGATCGGACACGGGGCGCCATCCCCACGGCTCCGTGTCTCTCGACTGGGCTTACTTTTTTTTAAAAAAAAACCCCCCTTCTTTGTTTCTGATTTGACCAAAAGGCCGAGTCCCAGCACCTCTCACCCGGCAAACGCAAAGAGGGTGATGGCAGCAGAGACGGTACACCATGGACAGCCCGAGCCATGACTCGCCCGTCCGGCGACGAGAGCGGAGTCTTCTCCGAGACCGACCCATCGAACAGACCGTGCCGCCACGCTCACCGGATCGTGCACGTGCCGGCGCCCTCTGACATCTCGCGACCTGCGACCGCTAGATCCAGACGCAACCCCAGCTGGGAGAGAGGTCGGGTTCTGCGATGGAGCTGTCTGATTCAGGTATCGCGCCCTCTCGGTGGGAGGCGTATCGGGACTGCAAGGGGCATCGCAAGAACGAGATGTGCGCGCAGAACGTCCTGCTCGGCTGGCCTCCAAGAGCTATGAATAAGCTGGCGTAGGGCACGGAGTTTGGGTCGTTCCAGATTCACATCACATGATCCTTAAGCGAAGACCCCCCTTTGAATGTAAACAAAAGACCAGGGGAAAACTCATGAGCAGTCATCATAAGCGAGTGCGAGAAATCCTCCTTAAAGGAAAACAAAAGACTATAGGAGAACTTATAAGCAGTTATTATAAGCAAGTGCGAGAAATCCTCCTTAAATGTAAATAAAAGACTTATAGAAAACTTATAAGCAGTTATTATAAGCGAGTGCGAGAAATCCTCCTTAAATATAAATAAAAGACTATAGGAAAAGTCATAAGCAGTTATTATAAGCGAGTGTAAGAAATCCTCCTTGAATGTAAACAAAAGACCACGGGAAAACTCATAAGCAGTTATTACAAGCGAGTGCGAGAAATCCTCCTTAAAGGAAAACAAAAGACCATAGGAAAACTTATAAGCAGTTATTATAAGCGAGTGCGAGAAATCCTCCTTGAATGTAAACAAAAGACCACGGGAAAAGTCATAAGCAGTCATCACAAGCGAGTGCGAGAAATCCTCCCCACAACCGCTCAACACTCAAACCATGACCGGTTTGCAAGTTTAGCCTTCCATTTCTCTAGACACTGGATCTCTTCAAGACGTAAACCCGGCCACACGGAAAATGACAAGCCGGGTCGAAGGCTCCTCGGCGTCATCTTCAACAGCAAAGCTTTTTACGTGCTAATACAGAAATCCAAAAGGAGCGTTGCCATTGGCCAGGTATCTTTCGCAGGATCCAACCGAACGATACCTGCCTCCCAATCTCGTCCATCCAGGCTCTCTACAGAAAACGCCTTCTGAGCGGCCAAGTTGAGTCAATGCAGTTGATCCATAAATTCGTCAGTCGTGAATTCTGAAAAAGGCAACACTATGATCCCTGTTCTCCTACCCATGCCCCGGCGCAGCTACGGCATCGCCCCCATTGTTCGTCTGTAAGGTCCCCGCGGGTGTCGGGTGTTTCGACGGAGGCTCGACACTCCATGCGGCTCTTCGAATATCTGAATCTGGAAAGGTACCAGAGAACATACCGCCTGTTCCCGCTCCATTGTTCGCACTAGGACCAGGATATTTGCTGTGGTCATTGGCGGGTTGAGCGAAATTTCCCTGGCCAACCAGACTTGGAAACTGTCTGCAGATCGCTTCAATTCCCTCCTTAGCTCGACTGAAGAACGCCCTCTCGAGGGCCTGGCTGTGATGCCAACTCATGTCAGTGCCACGATCGTCTGGGTGTCCAGTGTAGTCTTCGCCAGTCGCGTTATGCATTTCTTCAGACGCGGACGCCTGCATCTTTGCAAAGTAATTTAGGACCACTGGGAGAACGAAGTCGGTTCTGTTCAAGATGGCGCGCATGGCAACAATCCGACCAATGTCGTCTCCATTGGAAGCAGAGTAGCCGTCGGGGTAGAAGAGCGCGACGCCAAGAACTGATTGCCATTTTGTGAGGATACTCTGGATCTTCTCGACGTGCTCGTCGCGATCATCTGAATCGCCGTGAGATTGGCCCTGGGACTTGTTAGCCCCGAAACACTCATAGGTACGGTTGACGCGATATAACTTACGATTTTGGCAAAGCTGTATAGAAACCAATCGACATCGAGGCAATAGATTGGATCCAAGGGAGGTTGAAGCCTCGAGCGCCGCATTAGCTGCAATGCTGAGTTCACGTCGGGTACCTTGATCTGGCGGACTAGATCTTCCGGAATGGTAATCAGCTTCCCTTTGGGGCGAGACGACTCGTGCCGGATCGTTGCCTCCGGAGAACTCGTCGATTGCGTCGTGGGCGCGACATCTCCTTGTGCCTGAGTAGAATCCTGGGAGTCTGGCCGAGGGTCCTTACGTAGACCTAGAAGATCAAACGACTGCCGTTGACCATCAGTACTGGCTGTCATCGCCGGGTTGGGCTCTGGCCGAGACGACTCATCTGGAGCCTGATGCGTCGGATGAGAGGATCTTCCGGGAGCGGGAATGTTTGTTGCAGTCTGCTGAACGAAAGGATTCGGGAAGGCTGTTCGGCTCAAGATTGGAGCTCCTCGCTGAGTGAAAGGGCTTGGCTGGGACGTAGCGGCAACGGTCGGAGCCCTCTGCTGGACGTGAGGACATGCTCGTTCTCGACGTCCAGCCGAGGGTGGATCAGCGAGCGGGGCTATCTGTGCAAAGCTCTGGGGGGGTGGTGAAGATTTATTGGACTTGCTAGGAAGCAATTGCGCGGGTGTGTGCCGTGCTGCCGGCGGTTCAGATGCATGTGACGGGACCACAAGATCAGGTTGATTTGCAGGAGCGGCATTCAGCGAAACTGATTGTTGCTGCAGAGTCTGGCCTGGGCTGGAAGGAGAGTTAGTGTCAGACGCGGGTGGCTGGGTCTCGAGAAAAACTGAGATCTGAGAATCAAGGCTGTTCCCAGGAACAAAAAGATTCGGTGGAGCGAGAAGAGCCTCGTCTAAGCCGATGGAGGGATCCACCAAGCCTTTGGATGTCGACTGGGAGTTAACACCTGCAGAGCTTAGGCTTGGGGGAATGGAGGGTGGTCCATGAGAGGCCAACACCGGTATGGATGCTTGGTTCTCTAGTGCAGTAGGGGGCGTACTCTGAGGCGAAGCAAGAGATGCAGCATGTTGGGCGGCGTGATCAAGGGCCGTGGTTTGAGGAGCAGCTCTCGTACGATCATCCGAGGTTCCTGGGGGACTCTGCCGATGATACAGAGAGGCAGTCGCCGGAGGCAGGCCTGGGAGCGGATGCTGAGCAAACATCTCGTCAGCACCACGGATCACCTCAGAATCAATACCCAGCGGGAAGCTCGAGGCGCTGTTCTGTACCATAGGTACGAGATCACTAACTTGTAAAACGCGTGCAGGAGTATGCTCTGGTACACCCTCGCCTCTCGCAGCCGGTGGCTTGGTCCGGCCGTTGGAAGAGGGTTGCAGGGCCAGCTGTTTCGAAGTCTCTGGCGCTACCATTCTTGACGGATGGTTAGCTAGCTTGTGGGCAGGTATGGCCGATGGTTCCATCTCTTTTGGCGCAGAAGTGATCACCGAGCGGGTTGGTGCCGCGTTCGAAGTTGGCTTTGGAGGAGCAGGCTTGCCGACAGCATTTTTCGATTGCTTGTTCATTAGATAGACTGCACCATCGGAGACTTGACTCTTCGAAGATGCTTTCAAGCTGCTAGATTTCGTTGGGAATGATTCTGTCTCGCAGACAATCACAGAAGCTGCCGTCGGGGCAGAGTCCGGCTTGAGGCTGTCGGTCCGCTTGCTCTTGGGAGGGCCAGACTGATCTACTGTCAAGGATTTGGGCTCAGCTCCTGGCTTTTTCTTCGCGCTTAGAGCTCGAGGTTTCGACGGCACCTTTTCCTTCGCTTTGGAGGGTTCATGTACCACTGCCGCACCGGGAACTGGTCTGCTGGCTTGGGACATAGTGCTGGCCTTCTTCTTGTCTAATGAAAGCGGCAGAGTCGTATCCGCAGCAGTATCGGGAAGCATGTGTGTAGAGAGAGCAGGTTTCTGTGGATCATTGACCGTCAATTCATCGTTCTCAGCCAGCATTTGAGTTGGGGGGAGTCGCGGGATAGACGCGCTGGGTCTTCCTCGAGCTGCTGGCTTGGACGCCGGTCCTCTGTGTGGGGGTTCTGACATCTTTGAATGGGCAGATGGCAGAGGAGGAGCAGCGATCTCTCCCTGCCAAGCTATATCTGAGGCTGCGACCGGCCTGCCGGACTTGGTAGTTGTATATCTTACCGTGGCAGATGTCTTCTTCGGCTTGGTGGCTGGCTTCGAAAGAACCTCAACTTCTTCAGACACGACTTTGGCGGTGGATTCTGAAGCTCGCGCCGCGGTCTTCGAGCTCGGCACAATGTCTGGTGTAGCCGTCTGCTGAGCTTTGGTCTTGGTGCTCAGAGTTATGGTTGCTGGAGCTTTCGTCTGCAGCACCGGCGCAGCTATAGTCTGTCCAAACTTTGCATTGGCATTCCTCACCTGGTTTCCGATTGGTCCAACTCCCTCCATCCGAACGTGGCCAGCAATGGTCCTCTGAGTGGCTGGAGCAGGCCGCTTCTTGGCTGGAGGGGGTGGATTCGGCACAGTATCTGGCTTGCGCTTGACCGCAGGTTGAGAGGTGAGCTGAGAAGGGGGGTTTTTCTGTTCAGCGTCGGAGACGGAGACGGGTCTGGCACCCGAGGAAATCTTTTTCGCCCGAGGGGGATTCGACCCTGTCTTCGACTTGCGCTTTGGTTTGGCTTGCTGCTTGGACCCATCTCCCGGAGAATCGTGCCGGACTTGCGCGTGGCCGGCCTCGTGGCTGACTTGAAGCTGTGTCCTCGCTCGCGCGGCGGAGAGGCGCTTCGACGGGGGACGTTTTTGGGCGGATTCGTGATCTTCGAGAAGTGCTGGCGGTGCGGTGGCTTTGGAAGCCTCTTGCGCCGTGGCCGGTGCGATCTTGTCTGGGCCCTGCTCCGAGGTATGCGGCTGAGTAGGATGCGAGCCAGGAGCGGGAGGCCCTGCGGTAGAAGCAGCATCTGCGGCATCAATACCAGGGAGGCTTCTCACGTCTCTTGAGATCGAGACGTGGGGGGTGGACGGGGTTGTCGTCAACGCGATCTTCTTCACTGGTATGACTACCTGCAGCGTCGACGAGGTTTGTACTCTTATCTTGGAGCCAACTGCTGCCTCTTCTTGTCCTCTGCTGTTGTCTTTCCCTTCGATGTGCGGCTTCATACGTTTCCCCATTGTCGAAGATATTGCGTGGTGGGAGTTGAGGTTTGCAGGACGGGGAAGGCACGACGCGGTTGTCTGTTGCCCTGCGTGATTCTGGCGCTAGTGTCAACAAAGGGGCTGCGCGGCCAGGAGGTGAAGGACAGCCTCAGAGAGTCGAGGAAGAATCAGCTATCTTGTGGGTAGATGTCATGAGAAGAACCGCTGTGCAAGCTGCGATGCATTTTCAGAGTCCCCGAGTTGTGATAGCCACAGTCATGATGTGAGTTGTGGCCAACTGCAATGCCTTTCAAGTCCATGTATACGCACATCTGAAGGGTGAAGAGCAGACGCATGATGTTCGGCTACCAGGAGGCCAAGAGAGCCTGCTGAGCGGAGTCAATAGCAAGGAGGTCGAGAACGAACCGTCCTCGACAGATGCAAGAGCACTTGTTTGCAGCTTGCACATTCAGAAAACAGCTCAGCAGCATACAGCAGACGATATAGGATTCTCTTCTACAACTAGTATAATAAAGCAGACGATATAGGATTCTCTTCTACAACTAGTGCAGCAAAGTAGACGATATAGGATTCTCTTCTATAATAGTGCGATAAAGCAGACGATATAGGATTCTCTTCTACAATAGTGCAATAAAGCAGACGATGTAGTATTCTCTTCTATAATAGTGCGATAAAGCAGAAGATATAGGATTCTCTTCTACAACTAGTATAAGAAAGCAGAAGATATAGGATTCTCTTTTACAACTAGTGCAATAAAGCAGAAGATATAGGATTCTCTTCTATAACTAGTGCAGTAAAGCAAACGATATAGGATTCTCTTCTATAATACTGCAATAAAGCAGACAATATAGGATTCTCTTCTACAATAGTGCGATAAAGCAAAAGATATAGTATTCTCTTCTACAACTAGTGCAATAAAGCAAACGATATAGGATTCTCTTTTACAACTAGTATAGTAAAGCAAACGATATAGGATTCTCTTCTATAATAGTGCAATAAAGCAGACAATATAGGATTCTCTTCTACAACTAGTATAATAAAGCAAACGATATAGGATTCTCTTCTACAACTAGTGCAGCAAAGCAAACGATATAGGATTCTCTTTTATAATAGTATAATAAAGCAGACGATATAGTATTCTCTTTTACAATAGTGCAATAAAGCAGAAGATATAGGATTCTCTTCTACAACTAGTGCGATAAAGCAGATAATATAGGATTCTCTTTTATAACTAATGCAGTAAAGCAGACGATATAGGATTCTCTTCTACAACTAGTGCAGCAAAGCAAACGATATAGGATTCTCTTTTACAACTAGTGCGATTGCAAGACCGCAAGAGCACAAAACATTCGGGCCACACTCGCTGGTATCAAACCTTGCATTCGAACCTGCCTAGGGCGACGACTCGTAGCAAACTCCGCGGCCGATGAACTATCACGCTGGCTCGGACACGCTGCTCCTGCACGCCCACGCCGAAGGGCGCGGATCGTGGCAACTAGCAGCAAAGCGTTCCATACCTGTTTCCGCGGCTGGAGACTTCTTCTCGGCAGCCTACTCCGTCTGGCCCCGGTGCAGCCGACCGGCAAGCCCGTCGGGGTCTGGCTCCGAGACCGCACAAACTGTGGTATTACTCTCTCATTCTCTGCAGAGGCGCAGTCTCGAGCGGAAACCGGATGCAGAGCGACAGGAAGGTGGCCGATGTGTGGAGGGGGGGAATGCGCCGGGAGCACAAGACGTTCTTATAGAAAAGCCAGACGATGGATTCCCGCCTAAGCATTGGGCCGAGGTGATGCAGCGTCGTCCCGGCAACAGGGGGAGCGTTTCTCCCTCGCCTTCCCGAGTCCTCTCCTCACGGGCGAGAATCGACTTGTAAACAAGACACCGGCGGAAGAGATATTCCTCGGCAATGACCATCTCATTCATCTTCCTCGTTCGGTCCTCCGTGCAACGTGGCTTCTTTTCCCCCGGACACGCCCGTCAATTCGGTGCTGAGAATCGGATACGCGCTTCGTCCTTGAGATCGGATACGCGCTTCGTCCTCCAGAGACATCGTTCGGGTTCCATTCTAAAATTCCCCTTGAATCTCATGCTGAGAGGAGAGATCCTACGTCTAGTGTGGATGGGCGGTGATGCGGCGTCCGCTACGCAAGATACGCCGCCGGGAAGTCACCGTCGCAACGAGGTTCCCAGCATCGACAGATGGCAGAGATCACTCCACGAGAAATACGAGCGCGATCCGGTAGCTGGTGTCGATTCATCTTGATCTCGAACGCCTCTCCTCTCTCTCCCTTCGCTTCTTCCCCTCCTTCCTCCCGTGCACTCTGGATTCCCTTCTTCCTCCATTTCTCCATCATTCGTCCTCCCCCCCCCCGGAGCCAAGCTCCACCCACTTCAATCTCTCAACCGCGACGCCCTGCCCTCCCTGGAGTTGACGGGACCTGCATTGACACGACTTATCCCGACGGGGGTTATACATCATCTCTCTCGTCCCACCATGAGCCGAGCCGAGCCGAGCCGAGCCGACAGACCTCGGACAGCCCGAGTCTGGCCGACTGCCGCGCCAGCCCGGGCCTCCAGCCTCAGCTCCCGCCCAGGCCATCCCGGACAATCTACTCTACCGCACGGGGACCCGCTGCATCGATGCGGACCTGCCACCCCGACCCGGCGGCGCAGCGAGACCAGAGGTCCACGGCAGCCGCTCGAGGGGGCGGGGCGGGGTGGCGCCCGGGTCCCCTCGTCACGTCGTCCCGCCCCATCCCCGTTCCCAGGGCCTGCACACCTCGTTGAATCCCCCCATGACCCGCGCCGAATCCAGTGCACGGATTCGCCAGTCAGCATTCGAGCGCCGAGACTTGGCATGCACCCTGCCCCATCCCACCCAGCGCGTTCCTCATCGCCATCAGACCCGCCACACAACACGCCGCCCTTGTCACCCCGGACGGCCGCACCGCACACCTCACGCCGAGCGCCCGCCCCGACCGAGCGCCCGCCGCGCGCCCTACAGGATCCCGGGCGGTCGAGTCGAGTGGCCAGCCCGTGCCCGAACCCCCG